>SJYX01001348.1:359894-393103 GCA_006410675.1 Oreotragus oreotragus
GAGGCAAGAATATACAATGGAGTAAAGACAATCTCTTTAACAAGTGGTGCTGGGAAAACTGGTCAACCACTTGTAAAAGAATGAAACTAGATCACTTTCTAACACCACACACAAAAATAAACTCAAAATGGATTAAAGATCTAAACGTAAGACCAGAAACTATAAAACTCCTAGAGGAGAACATAGGCAAAACACTCTCTGACATGAACCACAGCAGGATCCTCTATGATCCACCTCCCAGAATACTGGAAATAAAAGCAAAAATAAACAAGTGGGATCTAATTAAAATTAAAAGCTTCTGCACAACAAAGGAAACTATAAGCAAGGTGAAAAGACAGCCTTCTGAATGGGAGAAAACAATAGCAAATGAAGCAACTGACAAACAACTAATCTCAAAAATATACAAGCAACTTATGCAGCTCAACTCCAGAACTGCCTTATGACCCAGCAATCCCACTGCTGGGCATACACACTGAGGAAACCAGAATTGAAACAGACACATGTACCCCAGTGTTCACTGCAGCACTGTTTATAATAGGCAGGACGTGGAAACAACGTCCTGGGCTTACTGATCCTAGTCTGGGCTTACTGAAATTGTTCCCTCCGTATGCATCTTGATTAGGGCCAGTATTCTGTTTTTCTCCATCCTGAATCCCCTCACGGTGCACAGTCGGGGCAGCTGCACTGGCTGATGGCTCTGTGTGACGGCAGGCCCTTATCCACAGTACAACGAATATTCTTCTGAGTTGAGAAGTTACTAGTTAGTACTACTCTTTCACAACATATGACATGGTCAGTCTGAACGAAAAATAGTTGTTTTGTTTTTTCTAAGTTTTTTACTTTTGTAGGGATCTCAGATCTTAAAAATAGGTTACATTTTCTCAAATATCAGCACTTTTGTTCATCTTCTAGTACCATACTTAGGATCTGGTGTGTTTTACTTAAAACTCATTGACAAGTATAGAGATGCTAAATGTGACCAATGCAAAATTGAATGAAAAGAAAAATAATGATCATAATTAGGAGTAGTTATTAGAAACACTCTTGGCTCACTTATTTGAGATAGAAACATCCAGGCTTTGGTTCCCTAGGTAAATATCCATTCCAGGAAAAGTTAGCTATACTACAAGAAACCTGTAGTCCTCCCAAACTGACTGGAATCCAAAATGCAAAGGTATCTTAATCAGTTTTATTTTCATAACATATTTTCATATGCTCATGTTTTGGTTTCTGAAGTTTTGTTCACTTTTCAAGCATGCAAATTTCCTCAAGTTTTCATCCTCAGCTTTTGAGTTTTATCAGTTTAAATGAAATTTCCTCACACTGGAAGTTGCTCAAGCAGATATTGTTTGGTTGTATTATAATTTTCCCCCAGTGAATAATGTAGCAGAGCATTTGGTAGCCTACTTAAAAGCCATTTCCACTCCCCTCTTTTGTTGTCCTGCTCTCTCCGAGGCTAGAAAGCCAGTTATTCACTCACTTCTCCAGCCTCCCTTGAAGCTGGGTGTTTGCAATGTGACCCAGTTTGGGTCATGGAGATACAACAGGAAATTTGCTTGTTAACTTCCCAGGAAGATAGTTCTCCCCGGTAAAAGGAAAGTTGAAAGTGATGAGAAAGTCTCTTTCCTTCCCCATCCTTCCTGCTTTCCTGTATGTTTTCTGGTGAGGAAAAATCTGAAACTATTATATTCAATGTGTGTCTATCAGGAGAAATCCCCCATTTGTCTGCTGTACCATCCTGGAACCATTTTTTATTGTATGACACACTTAAGTGTCTTCATTATGTAAGCCACCACTGGCTGCATAGTCTGTTGTGTATAGCCTAAAACAGACTGTATAAATATTATTCGTGTATTAAAATATTTAATATATCTGTCACATTTACATTTGTGGATTAGGAAATATATGATTATGTTCCATTTGTTCCTCCCCTGGAATGACTGCCAGAAAGTTAAAAAGATTGTGTGGAGATCTTTGGCACAATTCAATATTTCAATGAGAAAGGAAGAGAGGAACATAGAGACAATTGCAACTGCTCTGTGTATTAAAGAAACATCATTAAAGGGATCCATAACCAGGAATTGCCATGTTAATATGAATATGACTGTTAAAGCTCAATAGTTTTCTAATCTTACCCCATCTCTTATGTGTACTTCTTTTTTAAATAACTTTATTGAGACAAAACTCTCATACAATAAAATTCATACTTCCTCTTTGAAAGGATTTGTATCCTATTTTACAGAAAAGATGAAGACACTCGAGCTGAACCTTTCTTGCCCCATCTCTATCTTCTCTAACCAAAGGTCTCTACACTCACCATTGACAAGTCCAACACCTCCACCCTGGATTCCCTATATCCTTGGTTTTTTATTCCATCAAGAATCTTTACAGTCTTTCATTCCATTTACAGTCTTTCTTTCCATTTTGTAAGAAGCTAGTTCTTAGATACTAGTTTCCAAAGGAGGCATAGGCAGTAGGGTGTGATCCAAATGGGGTTAGCTAAGCAGTGTGGTCAGAGAGCAAGAGGACTGGGCAGGGTAAGACTGCTGATTAGACTGAGGCAGCTGGGCTTGGCAAGTTTAGAAGACTCATCAGGGTTTAAGGTCTCTTTTAAAGGTAGCAATCAAGGTCAGAAAAGCAAATTAATTACTCTTCAGAACAGTGGACCAGAGCCAGTGCTAGAAAGAACTTGTTCTCTGATTGATGCCTAGGAAACCATTGCCCTCTTATCTACTGTAGTCTAAGAATTCTCCAGTCAGCACCTTTCCCTATCAGAGCCTTCTAGATATTGGGGAAATTTAAAAAGATTTTAAAAAGAAGTATGTGAGGAAGGAAAGACAAAAGAAAAAGGCAAGAAAAAAAAAGATACTGTCTTCATCTATTCAAGAGCTCTCAGTGTTCAAGTCAAATTCAAGGCTTAGCTGGAGGACTGGAGTCCCTTGTGCGTGCTAAGTCGCATCAGTGGTGTCCAACTCTGTGCTATGCTATGGACTGTAGCCCACCAGGGTCCTCTGTCTGTGGGATTCTCCAGGCAAAAATACTGGAGTAGGTCACCATGCCCTCCTCCAGAGGATCTTCCCAACACAGGGGTCAAACTGAATCTCATGTCTGCTGCATTGGCAGGCAGGTTCTTTACCACTAGCACCACCTGGGAAGCCCATTTGAGTCTCTCATGGCGGACTAATTCTTTAGAACCTTGTACTTTTCTTAATAGATTTCCTTTCAGTATCCACCTTGAGAAAAGGACACTGAATAAGTACAAAAGCAAAGACAATTTATGGATATGGCTGTCAGTTAATTCCTCTTTATCTCCTTTTTGTGCATTTAGAAGGATCTCCTAAAATTCTTGGCTTCCCTGGTGACTCAGCAGTAAAGAATCTACCTGCCAATGCAGGAGACTCGGGAGACTCAGGTTTGATCCCTGGGTTGGGAAGAATCTTTGGAGAAGGAAATGGCAACCCACTCCAGCACTTTTGTCCATGGAAATCCCATGGACAGAGGAGCCTGGCAGGCGCAGTCCACAGGGTGACCAGAGTCAGATACAACTTGGCAACTAAAGCACTACCGCCACCACCCAAAATCCTAAATCCAATGCTCTCTTATTGGACTTTAATTATTTTTACACTCTGAGAAGCATACTTTTTTTTTAAGTAACATGCTTTCAAAGACCCTGCTAGGCTTCCTTGGTGCCTCTCCCATTCGCCTGACTACATTAGAGAAGTTGACTCTTATTACTACTATGGGGTAAGCACTAAGCTTTAGTTACTGGTTCTTTAGTGCTTGGTTTCTTCACCTTCTCACCTTAGAAACTACCTTTCTTCCTGAGAGTCAGTTCTGGATACTTTAAATGACTGTTTCTTGGTTTTGTATTACTAACTACATAATAATTACTGAGCTCCAGCCCCATTTCTCTAAGTATCTTCTACTATGCATGTCCTATGATTACTTCAAATTTAAACACTGAGTCAGTCTTAGCCTTACCTACCCAAAATGGCCTGTCCTACCATATTCTCCTTATTTTTCACTACATTAGTAAAATGCCAGTTACCTAATACTGTTAATGAGCAGCCTGTCTCCATTCCTAACTTTTTATTAAAAAACTTTCAAAAATTTATCCCCTTCTTTTCCAGTATAAAAACTTTCCAGGAAGAACATTAAGCAAACAAATGTACCAGGTTAGACACACCATACAACGATATCAACAAGAGAAAGTTAGAAACAGGTAAAAATATCATCCTATAATTTTTTAATTTCATTTTTGAAAAACACAAACTTGAGGATGAGATTATTTTTCCAGAAATAAACACAGTTAAAGTAACTTTTCCGTGTATAACAAAAAGGTATTTCTTTTACCTACCTCTACCTCTTAAGGTTTAGAAAGCAAAAAGTCCTGTTTACTAAAAATCCATCATTGGTTCAGACAGATGTGCTTTAATTGAAGCACTATTTACAACCTGGAGCCCTCTCTCTATGGATGCTTTTGATCCAAGAACTATAATTAAAAGCCTTAGAGTAAATGGCAATATTCTTATAGAACACAGGGAAATTGTGACCATTTGAATTTCTAGCAATTTCAGCAGAGGAAAGGACTTTTAAAGAAAGCTGCTTACTGAATTTCCCTCTTAACAGTGTTCTCTTTTTCTTTCTGCTGCTATATTGAAAGGAAAAATCAGCAAGTAAAATCAGAATAACATTTATCCACTCCTCAACTCTAGTTTTTACTTTCTCAGCGCTCTAGTATATGTTTTTCTATAAACTAGTTTTCTACATGGTGTCCATATTTTCATTTTTAAAAATCTTACCAACAACAATTGAACCAGTTATGTGAAGTTATGTACAAAGCACACTTTAGGAACGATATTATTGCCTTTCTCCTATATCTGTTGCTCTTCCCTCTGTTACTTGACATGCTAATATTTCACAATGATTCAAGAAAAGTGAAATTCTCATGCTGGACAGAATATAAACCACCATGTTCTTGGGCTCCAAAATCACTGTGGATGGTGACTGTAACCATGAAATTAAAAGACACTTGCTCCTTGGAAGAAAAGCTATGACAAACCTAGACAGCATGTTGAAAAGCAGAGACATTACTTTGCCTACAAAGGTCTGTATAGTCAAAGCTATGGTTTTTCCAATAGTCATGTATGGATGTGAGAACTGGACAATAAAAATGGCTGAGTGCTGAAGAATTGATACTCTTGAACTGTGGTCCTGGGGGAGACTCTTGAGAGTCCCCTGGACTGAAAGGAGATCCAACCAGTCAATTCTGAAGGAAATCAACCCTGAATATTCATTGGAAGGACTGATGCTGAAGCTGAAGCTACAATACTTTCGCCTCCTGATGCAAAGAGCCAACTCATTAGAAAAGACTCTGATGCTGGGAAAGATCAAAGTCAAGAGGAGAAGGGGATCAGAGAGGGTGAGATGGCTGGATGGCATCACTGGCTCAATGGACACAAGTTTGAGCAAACTCTGGGAGACGGTGAAGGACCAGAAAGCCTGGCATGCTGCAATCCATGGGGTTGCAAAGATTTGGACAAGACTGAGTGGCTGAACAACAATTAGTTATTGTGGCTTCACATAATTGGATAGGAAAGGCATCACACAGGACTGGACCAAGGATTCAAGAAACATCATGATGTCCTCTTACTCTTACTCAAAAATGAACTTTACTTTTCTCTCTTCATTCTCTTTTAAAACATTCAGACATCATCTATGTTCAGGGATGATGGTCCTTTCTTTCAAAAATGTAAGCATTTCCTGATAGTTGCAGAGAAGGATTCTGATTGACCAGGGTCCATCCCTGAGTCAATTACCATGGCCAGAAAACCTAAAACGAGGCAGTAGAGTTTAGTGATTAACAGCAAGTACTCTGACGAAATTTTGCAGATTTACGTGCTCTCCTTTTAATGTACCCTCTGATACTTGCCAGGTGCATAATCGCATTTTCATGGGAACTACCACTGCCTTTTCCCCAGCTCAGTGTAGGGGCCTGAAGCCTAAGCACTGACCAGTGAGAGACAGTCCAGGTGGTGGTTGTTTATTTCTCTTCTCATCCCTCCCTATACAGCAGCTATTTCTGCTTCCCTAGGTAGAAGAGTAGAAAAATAAGGATATACTCAGTTCACTTCTCCCTACATTTGGGATTATCTATGTGGAAAATTCTGAAAGAGATGGGCATACCAGACCACCTGACCTGCCTCTTGAGAAACCTGTATGCAGGTCAGGAAGCAACAGTTAGAACTGGACATGAACAGCAGACTGGTTCCAAATAGGAAAAGGAATAAATCATTGCTGTGTATTGTCACCCTGCTTATTTAACTTCTTTGCAGAGTACATCAAGAGAAATGCTGGGCTGGAGGAAGCACAGTCTGGAATCAAGATTGCCGGGAGAAATATCAATAACCTCAGATATGCGGATGACACCACCCTTATGGCAGAAAGTGGAGAGGAACTAAAAAGCCTCTTGATAAAAGTAAAAGAGCAGAGTGAAAAAGTTGGCTTAAAGCTCAACATTCAGAAAATGAAGATCATGGCATCCGGTCCCATCACTTCATGGGAAATAGATGGGGAAACAGTGGAAACAGTGTTGGACTTGATTTTTGGGGGCTAAAGCAGAGACATTACTTTGTCAACAAAGGTCCATCTAGTCAAGGCTATGGTTTTTCTGGTGGTCATGTGTGAATGTGAAAGTTGGACTGTGAAGAAAGCTGAGAGCTGAAGAATCGATGCTTTTGAACTGTGGTGTTCGAGAAGACTCTTGAGAGTCCCTTGGACTGCAAGGAGATCCAACCAGTCCATTCTAAAGGAAATCAGTCCTGGGTGTTCTTTGGAAGGACTGGTGCTAAAGCTGAAACTCCAGTACTTTGGCCACCTCATGCGAAGAGTTGACTCATTGGAAAAGACCCTGATGCTGGGAGGGATTGGGGGCAGGAGGAGAAGGGGACGACAGAGGATGAGATGGCTGGATGGCATCACCGACTCGATGGACATGAATTTGGGAACTCCGGGAGTTGGTGATGGACAGGGAGGCCTGGCGTGCTGCGATTCATGGGGTCTCAAAGAGTCGGACATGACTGAGCGACTGAACTGAACTGACTGAACTGATGGGAATTCTAATGACTTGTTCTTGGCTTTCAAGCATTGCTTCTGGGAAATACAAGTAGAGCAATAGTAAGTTTCAGCAGAGCTTTCTGCTTGTGCATTGGCTCTAACTGTTCCTGCTTATCTGTTTCTTTCCTAACGTGGTTGTTACTGACAAAATTCTGCTGGTAAAATATATATATATTTTTGTATACCATAAATATACAAGTGTGTATATTATTTATAGAGTGTTACTAAGATATTGGTAGACTGTGTATAACTTAGCTGCACTTGTCCATCTTTATGCAGAAGTAACCTCAGTTTATGGAGAAGGAAATGGCAACCCACTCCAGTGTTCTTGCCTGGAGAATCCCAGGGATGGCAGAGCCTGGTGGGCTGCCGTCTATGGGGTCGCACAGAGTCGGACACGACTGAAGCGACTTAGCAGCAACCTCAGTTTATGTGGCATAATTAAAGGAGCCACTCAAGTGACTCTCACTTATGTTGGGCATTTGTTATGTTGTCCTAGGCAGAAAAGAGGCTGGTAGTTTCTGTTGTTGGGAAAATTTTGTGTTCTGCCTTACCAGTTATTCCATTAAACATATATGAAAAAAAGCAAGCACAGTCCCTGATAAGCTTTGTTTATAATCTAATTGGGTAGCTCCTCCCCACTTCCTGCACACACCTTCTCTTTTCTTTGCTTTCTGAATATAAAAGTCTTTTGTAATTATCCCTTTCCATGGTTGAGAAACATTCCCAAATTTTCTGTTCATTAATCTAACTCTCTATCTCGTCTTACCATTTTGGCTAGGGGCAAGTGGTAAGGTTTGATTTACCAAATCATCATTTCTCCTTTTTTTTTAAGACTTTTTTTTTTTAGAGACATTTTAGGTTCACCACAAAATAAAGAGGAAGAAGCAGAGATTTCCCAGAAACTCCTGCCTTTACACATGAATATACTCCTCATTATCAACGCTCCTAACCAGAGCAGTACACTTGTTACAACTGATGGACCTACACTGACATATTATAGTCACCAAGTTCATGGTTTGGACAGATGAATGACTTGTATCCATTTTGATAGCATCATATACAGTATTTTCAACACCATTTTACAAAGCCCTGCTGCTCCACCTGGTCATCCGCCACCACCAATCTCTGGCAATGACTGATCTCTTTACTGTCTCCATGATTTTGCTTCTTTGAGAATGTCGCAAAGTTGGAATCATATAGTATGTAGCCTTTTTAGGCTTACTTCTTTAACTTAATAATATGCATTTAAGGTTCCTCCATGACTTATCACAGTTTAACAGCTCATCTCTTAGTAGCACTGAATGATATTCCATAGTCTTGATGTGAAGTGAAGTGAAGTGAAGTCGCTCAGTTGTATCCAACTCTTTGTGACCCCATGGACTATAGCTTACCAGGCTCTGAGGAGCCTCTCAGTCCATGGAACTTTCCAGGCAAGAGTACTGGAGTGGGTTGCCATTTCCTTCTCCAGAGGTCTTCCCAACCCAGGGATCGAACCCGGGTCTCCTGCATTGCAGGCAGATGCTTTACCATCTGACCCATTAACTTACTGACAGACATAGTGTTTACTTGTAATCTTGGAAAAGTGTAAATAAAACTGTTACAAACATTTGTGTGCAAGTTTTTGTGTGGAGATAGTTTTCAGCTCCTTTGGATAAACTCTGAGGGGCATGACTGCTGGATCGTATGGTACAAGTATATTCAGTTTTGTAAGAAACTGCCAAAGTGTCTTCCAATGTGACTGTATCATTTTAACTCTCATGAGCAATGAATGGTGTTCCTGTTGCTCTCCATCCTCTCTGGCATTTAGTGTCACCAACGTTCCAGATTTTGGCCATTCTAAGAGATAGATAGTAATGTCTCATTATTGTTTTGCACTTTCTCATGACATATGATATGGAGCGTCTTTTTATATGCTTATCTGACATCTGTTTGCATTCAGATGAGAAAAGAAAAGATATAAGCATCTGAATGCAGAGTTCCAAAGAATAGCAAGAAGAGATAAGAAAGCCTTCTTCAGCAATCAATGCAAAGAGATAGAGGAAAACAACAGAATGGGAAAGACTAGAGATCTCTTCAAGAGAATTGGAGATACCAAGGGAACATTTCATNTCTTTAGGGTCGGCAGACCTGGCCTTTGAGAACGGAGGCGGCAACAGCATTTGGGTCACTGATCTACTTTCATGTTTACAGAGACCACACTCGGAAGCTAGAATGTTTTGTAGGATGTTTTCAAGTTTTAATCTGACATCTTTGGGTTGGGGTGGTTTAACAATGTCGTTGCTGTTTAATGTGTGTGGGCGCTTTTTATTGCTCAAGTCCATGTTAAGTTTAGGAATACCTGGGATTAGTTTCATTTTTTCCTCTGAGTTAAGGTCAAGTTTTTGTAGTTAAAAAAAGTGGGTGTCTTAAAAAAAGTTAAAAGTTACTAATTGTTTGCTGTCAACAACTAGCGCGTAGTAAAAATATGGTGAAAAAGTGCTTTTCATTTAGTTTTCTTTAAGTTTACTGGGAATAACTTTGGAAAGAGAAGACTATTTTTGTTAATGGTTCACTCCTGCTATCCTTGCACTCCGTATTTGAGTGTAGAAGTCCTGGGAGACTTTTATTTATTTTAGATTGTTCGTATTAATTACCAAAAGTTACATTGCAGTTTTTCAGTAAAACTCCTCTTTGATTTGTGGTAGTTCCATGTTAAAGTTTAAATGGAAGTGTCGCGTTTTTCATTTGTCTTCCCCAGACAGTGATTGGAGGGCCCCAAACTTTTGCTTCTTACCAGAATATTGACATTTTCTTCCTTAACTGTAATGTTTAAAAGAATTTTCTGTAGTTATTATAATGATTTAAAGCTTTAGGTCAGTATTGCACATAATAGTCTATATCTAAATACACTTACAGGCTCGTGATTTTTGCTACAACTTGAATAGTTACTAAACTATCTCAAGAGTTGTGATTGTTATTTAATTTTGCATGTATAAGTGAAGCAAACTAAACAGCTTAATAGATACCCCAGGTTTTCTTTTTATCCACTTTTGACTATTTTTTGTCATATTTGTCAGTCAATAAATAATAGAGAAGAACCCAGGAATCATTATTTAATATAGTGTAGTCATTTAGTCGGGGAAGGCAATGGCACCCCACCCCAGTACTCTTGCCTGGAAAATCCAATGGACGGAGTAGCCTGGTGGGCTGCAGTCCATGGGGTCGCTAACAGTCGGACAGACTGAGCGACTTCACTTTCACTTTTCTCTTTCATGCATTGGAGAAGGAAATGGCAACCCACTCCAGTATTCTTGCCTGGAGAATCCCAGGGATGGGGGANTGGCACCCCACCCCAGTACTCTTGCCTGGAAAATCCAATGGACGGAGTAGCCTGGTGGGCTGCAGTCCATGGGGTCGCTAACAGTCGGACAGACTGAGCGACTTCACTTTCACTTTTCTCTTTCATGCATTGGAGAAGGAAATGGCAACCCACTCCAGTATTCTTGCCTGGAGAATCCCAGGGATGGGGGAGCTTGGTGGGCTGCCGTCTATGGGGTCACACAGAGTTGGACACGACTGAAGTGACTTAGCAGCAGCAGCAGCAGCAGCAGTCATTTAGTACCTGAATTTGCTTTTAGTGCCAACCAAGTACTTTGCTTTTGAATAGTCTGTTCCTTCCCTGTAGAGTGACTCATATATGCCTTAAATTGCACTTGACACTAGGAGTTTTAGAGAGTCTAATTCTAAATGTTAACCTTGCTTCAGTGCTCAAAGGAGAGAGTGAACTCTGAGGGTGGTAGAGGGCCACCGGAGTTTGCCAGCAGTTGAACATTACTGTTCAGAAAATAAAGATCATCCTAAGGAAATTTTTCTAATGGGAGATTTTTGGATGGTAACATTTCGTTCTCTGACATCTCCTAAAGTTATATGAATGCTCCTCTAATGTAAATTCTAACAATCTTATCTGAGAAGGCATTCAGAATCTATTAATATGTAAGCAGTGGTGTGAACTTCAAAGTATATACAGTATGCTGATTTATTTATGCACCTAGATGGCCAAAGTGTTTATAAAATTTTGGTGCATGCTTTTCTTATTTTAAAGGAGAGGTGAGTTAATGTGTCAAAGATAAGAAGAATGTCCTATGCCGTCATGTAGCTTGCTGCTCAGGTTTACTGAATTTTAAAGTGTGTTTCCATAGACCAAGCATTAATCATCTCCTACCAAGCGGTGAAAATAAACATTTTGTTGTTGTTTAGTATGAAGAGATCCCAGGTCTCTGTGATTTTCATGGTAGTTTATTAACAATCATCTTTTTTCCTTTGCAGCTAATCTACCCTGACTATTTAATATTAAATTGATTCGTTATAAACTAGATTTCTTGCCCTCAGTCTTCTGCATACTATATACATCTTAAATTTAATCTCTCTTGAAATTATCCTTTTTTCTAAAAAGTAGAACCTCTTGTTTACTCTTTGAATTTTGTTTTTAACCTCTTTTGATTTTGGCTTTTTTTTTTTCTTTTCATAGAAAGAGAACAAACATTAATGGTAGATGGTATGTGCAGACTAAAAATCTTTCCCTAAATTCCATTTTTACTTCACCTAGGGACATGAAATCTTCCTCTTATAGGCCCACTTGAAGAATTGTTTTGTTTCTCTTGTTAAATTATGCCTTCTCTAAAGACAGATTGAATGTTTATAGTTCCTCTCTTTGCATGTTTGCAGATAATTTATTCGTTCTTATTTTAAAAGATTACAAGAGATGAGATCCTGTTTTCTGAATATAGCCTGACAGGATTTAAATTGAAATAAAATTGAGTGCCATTTCTCATGGATTGTAGATTTTAAAATATGACATTTCCAGTATAGTTAGTATATATGAGACACTTTTTTTTTTGCTACTTAAACTGGCATCAAACTATTTTGACTTTTCTGTTAACAGGAAAACTTCCAGTAGGCAGTGACCTTGTCTGTTACACTTCAAAGCACTTTATTTGCACTTTCATTATATTAGTAACCTGTTTTGCCGTGTGTATGTCTTCCAGAGTTTCATTGTGAGTGCCTAGAACAGTTGGGGAAGGCAGTGGCACCCCACCCCAGTACTCTTGCCTGGAAAATCCAATGGACGGAGTAGCCTGGTGGGCTGCAGTCCATTGGGTCGCTAACAGTCGGACAGACTGAGCGACTTCACTTTCAGTTTTCTCTTTCATGCATTGAAGAAGGAAATGGCAGCCTACTCCAGTATTCTTGCCTGGAGAATCCCAGGGATGGGGGAGCCTGGTGGGCTGCCGTCTGTGGGGTCACACAGAGTCGGACACGACTGAAGTGACTTAGCAGCAGCAGCCTAAAACAGTGATTGAAGTACTGGTGTCACCTAGTACTAGCATCATTATCTGAATTCAATTTCCAACCTAGTTCTTACAGTTAGTTATATATCCATGGAGAAATTCTTTTACATTCTTTGAGTTTCTTTTTTTTTCTTATCTGTAAAATGAGGCTAAGGAAAGCGTATTCGTAGGGTTGTTACATGAAAAACTGTTAAGTTCATTGCTTGGTACCTGTAAAACTCTTAAAAATGTCAGTTGTTATAAAGGCTAAACGTGCCTAGATTAAATACTGATTAAATCGATGAATAATAGTAAAAAAATCTTACTGCTATATAATTAAAAATTGCAGTTTTAAGAATATTTTTATCATTTAGATTTGACTTCAAACAAAATAACCTCAGTTAAAGTTAAAAATTTTTTTTTCAATATCAGTTATTATGCATTTTACCCTAAATATCAGATGAACAAGCAGCAGAAATTTCGGGTATATTAGCAAAAATTCTTTAATTTTTCTTTACGTGAATTCTTCCTTCATTCCTTTTTCCATGTTAATTTCCTACAGTCTTTAGAGTCAAAGTATATGAGCACCTGGCCCTAATCTGTTGACGACTTTTGTTTTTAGAAAAAAAAATTTTTTTATTTGTTTTTCATAGTTAAAAACAGGCATAGTCAGTTAGATCTGGTTTTCTGATATTTCTGTGCATGCTAGTGATATGTGCTTTAATATATAATAGATTATCTGTATTTAGTGTTGAAATTGTGTTTTTACTGAAATGGTAAGCTAAGGTGAAGTCGCTCAGTCGTGTCCGACTCTTTGCGACCCGGTGGACTGTAACCTACTAGGCTTCTCCATCCATGGGATTCTCCAGGCAAGAATACTGGAGTGGATTGCCATTTCCTTGTCCAGGGGATCTTCCTGACCCAGGGATCGAACCCGGGTCTCAAGGGAGGTAATTTTCAAGAGACAGATTGTGTTAATATTTAGGACTTTCTGTCTCTAGTTTGTAACTTAAATACCTTGGCTATATGAGGAATAGCAAACAAATAATAGCTCCAGACTCTTTTGTGTTGGACAACTCAGTGTTCCCAACCAAAGGGACCCAGGTTAGAACTCAAAAGACTTAATGCAGCTATCTGGATGTTCGTAGAGAAATGGAGGCTGAATTAGCGTTCTCCTTCAACTTTCTGTAATAGTAAGCATCCTTTAGTCTGAATTTTTCTTTTGTTCACTGTAGGGAAGCCTTTATAGGAAGTTCTTTTTTTGGAGAAGCATGTGAATGGAGAGAATACAGGAGGGGAAAGTTTGATAATGTATCTGGAGAGAGAATGATTTTTGTGCTACTCATAGGCCATTACAGGTACAAATTAGACTTTAAATATTTGGTTTATTTTAAAATATTGTATTTTAAGTAGTATTAAGTAAAAAAAAAAGTAAAATCGCTCAGTCGTGTCCGACTCTTTGTGACCCCCATGGACTGTAGCCTACCAGGCTCCTCTGTCCATGGGATTTTCCAGGCAAGAGTACTGGAGTGGGTTGCCATTTCCTTCTCCAGGGGGGCCTCCCTACCCAGAGATCGAACCCCAGTCTCCAGCATTGCAGACAAAAGCTTTACCATCTGAACCACCAGGGTAGTTGAATTCTTAATGTTGTGTTTTAATAAATGAGAATAATATTAATTACAATATGCCAAATATAAGTCATTTAACCAGGAAGTATACCAGGAAGAAATTCTTCTAGATATTTACCTGATATAGTTGGTTAAAATAAAACAGTGAAAACAGGAAATCTAACTGTTATACAGAAATCACAGGATTTCCATATTAGAATGATGACTGTTGCAACCTTGAGTAATTTTTAAAATTTAGAATATTCGAGACGGTTGTCTGCCAAACTTAAAAATCATGTTTGTTGTATGCTAAATAGCATGCATATGAACTCAGTTTTTTCTTTGCACCTTGTTTAGCCTCAGTAATCATAATATTACATGTGCCTAATAAAAGGATTTTCATTTATCAATTTAATTTTCATTGCTTAGTAATAGGTTATTCTGATTACAGATCTTTTGACAGAAGCAGTTAGTGTATCAATTGTAATATATGCATATTACTTTTCAAACTTGGGTAGCATGGCAATTTATTTGATAAACCAGTTCTGTTCTTTTAATTATTATGTTAATAATAATAGGGCAACTTGAAATGAAGTTTTTAGAGCCATTTATTTTGTTAAATATCTATGAAACTGTAGATTTTGGTTTAAAGTATTATGTGTAGTATATTTAAAACCAGGTAGATTAGTAGAGATGGATTATTTTAAAATCATACATATCCGATTTTGTTTACTTTTTCTTTATTTTGTTAATGTGTGAATTATTAATACATTAAGTTTTTAAAATTGAAGTATAGTTGATTTACAATATTGTGTTACTTTCAGGTTTACAGCAAAGTGATCTGGATTTATATATGTGTATATATATGATTATTTTTCCATTATAGGCTATTATAATACATTGAATATTATTCCTGTGAAAGTGAAGTCGCTCAGTCGTGTCCGACTCTTTGCAACCCCATGGGCTGTAGCCTATCGGGGTCCTCTGTCCATGGAATACTCCAGGCAAGAATACTGGAAAGGTTGCCATTTCCTTCTCCAGGGGATCTTCCCAACCCAGGGATTAAACCCGGGTCTCCCGCGTTATGGGCAGACACTTTACCACTTGAGCCGCCAGGGTCTCCTTATTGCTTTTCTGCTTTATGTTTAATAGTTCATGTCTGTTAATCCCATCCTCCTATTTATCATTTGCCCCCTTCCCTTTTCCTTTTGGTGACTCTAAGTTTGTTTTCTTCATCTGTGAGTCTGTTTCTGTTTTGTGTATAGATTGATTTGTATACTTTTTAAATTCCACATATAAATACTATCATACAGTATTTGTCTTTTTTTCTCCCTGACTTCACTTAGTGTGGTATTCTCTAGATCCATTCATGTCGCTGCAGATGACAGTATTTTATTCTTTTTATGATAAATATTCCGTTGTATGTACCATGTCTTCTTTATACATTTATCTGTTGATGGACACTTAGGTTGCTTCCACGTCTTGGCTGTTGTAAATAATGCTGCTATGAACTTTGGGTGCAGAGCCCATTTTAAAGTTTGTTTTCCCAGTTTGGTTTGGTGTACTTATATGCTTATTAACTTGTCATGTTGTATAAGCTCTAGTGATTGAACTAATTTTAATAATCTATTTAAAATATCCATAGGAAGATGCATCTATTTCAAGTGATTTTTGCATGATACCCAGTTTGGATTATCTGTACGGGGTCACCTCTCTCTCTTTTTTAACCCCTAAGCCTTATTGAGATACAATTGGTGTTAACATTGTGTGAATTTAAAGTATACAATGTTATGATTTGATTCACATACATTGAGATTAGTTAATGTATCCTTTACCTCACATAATAACCACTTTGTTGTTATGATGAAACCATTAAAGCTTTATTCTAATAGCAACTTTCAACTGTACAGTATAGTATTGTTAGCCATAGTCACCCTGCTGTACATTAGATTCCTGGAACTTACTCATCTTATGACTGAAAGTTTGTATCCTTTGACCAACATCTCCCATTTTCCCACCCACAGGCCCTGGCAACCACCATTCAGCTCTGTTAGTAAAATATTTCTATTAGTAAAAATGTTTTTAGATTCCACATATAAGTGGAATATATATGTACAGTATTTGTCTTTCTCTGACTTAGCATAATGCCTTCAAGCTGATCACAAGTGGCAGGGTTTTATTTTTGTGTGTGTGACTGAACAATATTCTTTGGTTTTTGTATATGTGTATAAAATATATTTTTAAAAATCCATTCATTCACTGATGGACACTAAGGCTGTTTCCATATCTTGGCTTTTATGGACAATGCTGAAATGAATATGGGAGTGCAGGTATCTCTTATAGTGACTTCATCATCTTTGGATATAGTCCTAGAAGTTGATTGGTGGAGCGTATGGTAGTTTTGCTTTTAACTTTTTCAGGACTCTCCCATACTGTTTTTGTGTGGTGGTTTGTTTTTGTTTCTTTTGCCTGTGCTGTGTCTTCATTGCTGTGCGTGGGCTTTATCTAGTTGCAGCGAGTGGGGACTACTGTCCAGTGGCAGCGCATGTGCTTCTCGTTGCAGTGGCTTCTCTTATTGTGGACATGGGCTCTGGGGTGCCTGGGCTTCAGCAGCTGCAGCACGCAGTCTCAGTAGTTGTGGCATTTGGACTCTAGAGTGTCGCCTTGCCACGTGTGGAATCATGTGGACCGGAGATTGAACCTGTGTTCCTGCATTGGCAGGCAGATTCTTAACCACTAGACCACCACTGCTGCTGCTGCTGCTAAGTCACTTCAGTCGTGTCCGACTCTGTGTGACCCCATAGACGGCAGCCCACCAGGCTCCCCCATCCCTGGGATTCTCCAGGCAAGAACACTGGAGTGGGTTGCCATTTCTTTCTCCAGTGCATGAAAGAGAAAAGTGAAAGTGAAGTCGCTCAGTCTGTCCGACTGTTAGCGACCCCATGGACTGCAGCCCACCAGGCTACTCCGTCCATTGGATTTTCCAGGCAAGAGTACTGGGGTGGGGTGCCATTGCCTTCCCCGAGACCAACGCTAGACCTTCCATATTGTTTTTCACAGTGGCTGTGCCAGTTTACATTCTCACCAAGAGTACACAGGATTCCTTTTCTTCACATTTTTACCAACACTTATCTTTTATCTTTTTGATGATAGCATCCTAATGGGTGTGAAGTGATATCTTATCCAGTTTTGATAGGCATTTCCCTGATGATTAGTGATATTGAACATCTTTTCATGTACCTATTGACCGTCATTACCTCTTCTTTGGAAAAATGTCTGTTTGAGTCCCCTGCCCATTTTTAACTGGATTGTTTTTGCTATTGAATTATGAGTTCTTTATATATTTTAGATAATAATTTTTTATCAGATAAGGTTTGGACATACTTTCTCCCATCTTGAAGGTTACTTTTTCATTTTGTTGATGGTTTCTTTTGCTGTGCAGAAGCTTTGCAGTTTAGTATAGTCTTATTTATTACTGCTTTTGTTGCTTGTGCTTTTGGTGTTCAATTAATCATCACTGGTTGTCAAGAGGCTTTCCCCCTGTATTTTCTTCTAGGAGTTTTATTGTTTCCAGTTTTATTTTTCAAGTTTAAGTTTTTGATGCATTTTTGAGTTTGTGTATGTGATATAAGACACAGGTTCAATTTCATTCTTTTCCACAGGGATGTCCAGTTTTCCCAGTGTCAACTTATTGAAGAAACTACCTTTTCTCTATTGTATATTCTTGGCACCTTTGTCAATAATTAGTTGACCATATATGTGTAGGTTATATCTGGGCTTATGATTCTGTTCCTTAGGTCTCTGTGTCTGTTTTTATGCTGATACCATATTGTTTGGATTATTATAGTTTTGTAATATAGTTTGAAATCAGGAAATGTGAAGATTCCAGCTTAGTTATTCTTTAAGATCGCTTTGGCTATTTGGAATCTTTTGTGGTTCCATGTGAATTTTAGGATTTTTTTTTCCCCCTGTGTGAAAAATGCTACTGGAATTTTGATAGAAATTACATTGAATCTATAAATGGTTTTATGTAGTATGGACATTGTAATGATATTAACTCTTCTAATTCAAGAACAAAAGACATCTTTTCATTTATTTGTGTAATCTTTAGTTTCTTTTATCTACGGCTTGATAGTTTTCAGTGTCCAAGACTTTTCACCTGGTTAAAGTTATTCTAAAGTATTTTATTCTTTTTGATGCTGTTGTAGATTGGATTGTTTCCTTAATTTCTTTTTTGAATAGTCTATTGTTAGTGTACAGAAATACAGTTATTTTTTTATGTTGGTTTTGGATTCTGCAACTTTGCTGACTTCATTAGTTCTAAAAACTTTTTGGTAGAGACTTCAGGGTTTCTATATGTAGTATCTTGTATTCTGAAAACAGACAATATTATATCTTCCTTTCTGATTCAGAGGCATTTTATTTCTGTTTCTTGCCTAATTACTCTGGCTGGGACTTCCAATATTAGGTTGAATAGAATTGGTAAAAGTGTGGGCATCCTTGTCTTGTTGCTGATCTTAGAGGAAAGCTTTTAGCTTTTTACCATTGACTGCATTAGCTGTGAGCTTGTCATATATGGCTTTTATGGAACCATACTGCATCTCAGGGATAAATATGGTGTATGATCTTTTTAGTGTGCTATTGAAATCAGTCTTTTAGTATTTTGTTGAAGATTTTTGCATCTATATTCGTCAGAGAAGTTGGCCGGTAGTTTTCTTGTACTGTCCCTGTATAGCTTTGGTATATATAAAATTTTGGTGCCAAAGTTCTTTCCTTCTCAATCTCCAAGGCTGAAAATATATTAGTCAAATTCTGTGTTCATAAATTACTTAGTGTTTTCATACCTTCTTTCTTTCAGTGTAGATGTAGTATTTGTTTGTAATGTAGTTAGTTCGTTTGTTTCCCCCCATTCTGATATATTTATTTATGATGTTAATAAGTTTGAGAAATCATAACTAGCATCCATTGGTAAATGAATGAATAAAGATGTGTAGGTGTGTGTGTATACATGTGTATATATACATTTTCTTTATTCATTCATCTACCAATGGATGCTGGTTATGATTTTTGAAATTATTAAATTTACTCATATATACATATGTACATGTATACACACAAATACACGTATGCATTCATTTTCATCCATATATGTGTACACACAATCCCTACACACACACACACAATGAACTCTTGTCATTTGTGACAAAATATGTGATCTAGAGGGTATTATGCTAAGTGAAGTAAGTCAGGCAAAGACAAGTCAGCCAGCCCTTTTCTACTTGTTTTCTTAATTTTTCACTTAATACTATCTCCTATAAATCACTCCAAGTCAGTTCATAGGTTTCTCCCTCGTTCTTTTTATAGCTGTGTAATACTCCATTTACCTATGTACTATAGTTTATTCAACCAGTATTCTGTGCACAGCAGGATTTTTAAGAAGATACTTACATAATCTTGAAAATGATTGATAAACAGAACAAAATGCAAATATAGTCTGAATCTTTAATACATTTTATATCAATAACCTCAGATATGCAGATGACACCACCCTTATGGCAGAAAGTGAAGAGGAACTAAAAAAACCTCTTGATGAAAGTGAAAGAGGAGAGTGAAAAAGTTGGCTTAAAGCTCAACATTCAGAAAACGAAGATCATGGCATCTGGTCCTATCACTTCATGGGAAATAGATTGGGAAACAGTGGAAACAGTGTCAGACTTTATTTTTGGGGGCTCCAAAATCACTGCAGATGGTGACTGCAGCCATGAAATTAAAAGACGCTTACTCCTTGGAAGAAAAGTTATGACCAACCTNTCTTTAAACAGGTAGTTATCTCCTTGTAACTTTGTGATAAACTTTGTAAAAAAATCAACATAAACGCTATAATTTTTAAAGTAATTTATTCCAAGTCTATACAAAAGTGAAAAATTCAATCAACTTCTATTCACATATGAAAAGGAAAAAAATTACCTTGAAAGCGAAACAGCAACAAAAAAGAAATGGGTTATATGATTTTACATCAGGTTAAATATGGTTTCTGTATAGTACCAGAGTTGGGAGAGTTATAACTTACAAACAGTATAGTAATAGAGCTTAATATAGCACCATATAGGCATAGATGACCAAGCCTAGATACAGTTGTAGCTAGACTAGGCAGAACTTTGCAAATGTAATTTTTTTTGCTAGATACTTAAAGTATATTGTTTGACTCTGTGATACTGTTAGAACATATTGTGTGAGAAATCAAAATGGTCCTAACCTTATTTTTAATCTAATTATTCCTAGTAAACTTGCCATTCTGAAAAGTTATGTCTGCAGACCTAGCTTAAAGATATTCATGGTAAAGTCATTTCAACTCTTGTAGTCTTTGCCTGTTTTCTTGGACTACTCTCTTTTGTTGTTATTCATCTACCCCTTCCTTTCGGTAGAGTTGCAGGTGTCTTATCTTTCTTTTGTTCATGTTTTTCATTCTCCCTGTACTACAAAAATGATTTTTATTATGGAATGCCCAAAATCCTTGAAACTTTTTTCCTTTCTCTTCATTTTTGCTTTATCTCCTAGCTCTGTAGTTCTGTAATCTTGATTGTATGAAAACTCACTTCTACCATCTAGATTCACATGAGGCTGGTTAATGTTGGAAATCCAATTTTAGTAATTTCCAATATGAATTATCTTTTTGGGATAAGCTATACTATAGGCTTCCTTGGTGGCTAAGATGGTGAAGGATCTGCCTACAATGCAGGAGACCTGGGTTCGATCCCTGGATCAGGAAGATCTGCTGGAGAAGGGGATGGCCACCCACTCCAGTGTTCTTGCCTGGAGAATTCCATGGACAGAGGAGCTTGGTGGGTTACAGTATTACATGAAATCCAGGTTAGAATGAAGAGGTCATTTGGTTTTATAATCATTCTGATAAAGGTTACATTTCCTTTATTTTACAGACAATCAATATAATCAAATGATTGCTTAAGATATCAAGATGAAAATTTATAGGTTCTGGTATTTGGAGCTTCTGTTTAACTTTTAGAAGAAAGTGCTTTTTGATACCATAGGCATCAATATTTTATCATTACTGTTTTTATCTTTGTAGTACTACCAGATTAGTTTTCCTAAGAAAATTTGTCCGCATTTGACTTGTCTGTCTGCATTTGACTTGTTATTCATTTGCTTTAAACTGTTCTTAGTTTCCCATTACTCTAGAAAAGTTTACGTTGTTCACCTTGATTTGAGACTTTCTTTAACCCACTCACACTTACCTTTTTGGCCTCATGTTCATTATTCTCTTTCTGGCTGAGCTGATGGTCAGTTACCTCCCAACATACTTTACTTTTTAAAATATTTACACTTGGCATTCATTCTGTGCCCTATTTCTGAAATTAAACACTCACTGCAGTTTGAAATCCTAGCCACACATAAAGGCACAAACTAAACACTCCTGGATGAACTCAGTGTAGATTTCTGTATTCTCAGAACTCCTCAGAACACTTTAAAAAATATCCACTCCCATATGTATGTTATATCCTCATTTCTTACTCTTCTTCACTAGGTTATATGTTCTTATTTTTACTCCTGATCATTCATTCTATCTATATATCTGATTTCTGATGTTTTAATATTCTTCATTTGTGACTCACTCAGGCTGCAGGTGTAGCTACTTCATAAAACAGAGCCAGCAAGGTTTATTTTTCATTGATTAAGGGGTAAATTTTAAAGATACTCAAATAAAATAGAATATTGAAAAAGTATACTTCTTAAAGAGTTCACAAAGGAATAGATCTAAGTTTTATCTCCAGTGAGTTAAATATACAGTGACAGAATTGTGAACTTTTGAGGACAGATAACCTAAAAACTGATTTTTAAGTCATCAAATTTCATAAGGAATGCATCAATACATTTTCTTATGTGAAGAAGGGAATTAACATTTAGTGTTCTTTACCAGATGCTTTACAGATGTTATTTCAGCCCTCAGTTCTACTATGAAGATAATGTAATACATATTGTAAATGTAGATGGGGAAACTGAGGTTCAAAGAGATTACCTTGCTGTCACAGTAAGTGACAGTGCTGGGATTCTGACCCAGATATGATAACCCCCAAAACTGACATTCTCAAGTATTGGTGAAAGAAATTTTGTGTTGAGTATTTTGTAAGTTTTACTATTCATTTCCTTTGCTCTTTTGATTTATAAGTAACAACATATTTATAAGTTTTCTTTGTTTTTTCTTTTTAAAAGATTGCAGCATCCTATGGAAATGTTATTTCTGTTTTTGAACCAGTTAACCTACCGAAGCAAAAGAAAAATCTGGTCAGTAATTTCTTTTTCTATTAGAAATGGAAATGTGTATTAAAAGATAACATTTTTAAGAGTACAAAGTTAGAGTGATTGTCACATAAATCAGTATAAATTGTACACTGTAAATAAAGACAACATGCTAAATGCCACTTCCTTCTTTAAAATGTGTAAATGTTTCATTGAAGTAGAATTTAACTAAATTGTGCTTACTGAATTATCTTGAAATGCTTTTTTTTCCCTGTCTGTCATTTTTTTCTTTTATTAAGTATTTGAAGAGTCAACAACTTGAAATTTGTCAGTTACTTTATTAATAGTGGCAAACTTCATTGTCCAGTCATATGTGGCACTGGTTTTTTGTTTCTGTGATCTTTCATATAGTTTTTTTCTTTGTATATTTTGTTCTTAAAGTGACATGTTTTGATTCAAAATCTTAACATACCCCTTGGACTTAATTTCTTGCCCTTATGAAATCATGTAATAATTGTTAGTGGGTCAGTGAATGTTTTTTTCTTTCTAAGGAATCTATATTCAGGAATAGTTCTGAAAATCACTTAAAACAATAATTCATAAATATTGAGATTATATAGTAGATTTTTTGTGTGTTTTGATACCCTTAAATATAGCAGACCAGGGTATTTTACTCATCTCTAATGAAGGTTAAACTACTGATTTTAAGTGAAAGAGCATCAGCATAGTGTGGTCTAAAGACCATTGTAGTAGGAGTCATAGAAATGGTTTATTTATCTGCTGCTCTGTAGCTGTTTGATTTTAAGCAAGTCGGCCTTAAGAGGTTCTTTGCTCAATACCAAAATTGTTTAATATCTATTTATTCTTGATTTCAAAGACTGGAAATGTGTTAAATGTGAAAAATTAAACAATGTGTTAGTAATAGATTTATCTTATATATCTTTTAAGTTTTCATTTCATTTTCACTTAGCTTATTAATATCTTACAAATTCCCTCTGACTTAGTTGGGCAGCTGTTATTTCTTTTTTATAAATAAGGCAGCAGAAGTTCAAAAATATTTGACTTGAGCAATGAAACAGCAGTTGAGCCATAGCTCTAAGAGTGAAACTAGTTGTCTTGATCCCTAGGTGTGAGCATTCTTTTTCCTTACCTTGTGTTAATGAAAAATATTTTCTCTAGGTTAATTGATGTCCATTTAAAACTTTCATGGAAGGAGAGTCCACACTTCTCTCATTTCTGTTTGTGTTTATCTTATTATCTATGAATCCAGTGTTAGAGGCTCTCATACCCTAAGGAATTAGTAGTTGATAGTACTAAAAACATATTTTATAGGTGGTTGTTCCTTCTAAAACACTGTATTTCAAATACTAGTCAATAAATATTTGTTGAATGAAATAACTGACTTTAAAAAATCAGCTTGTTATGTTAAAATGCCTTTATTAATAAAAGTAGAATTGAGAATTTCAGTTATAGCTCTTGTACTAGTTATAATGGTTTAATAGTCTGAAAATTTCAGTAAGAAGAGGCTGGTTTATTGGTAGCAGCACTGAGTTTGCAGAGAGGGCAGGGAAAAAAAAGCCTGATGAATAAAGGGAAAACTGGATCAAAGGGGAAAATTATTAACTTGGAAGATTCTCAGAATCTTTAATTCCAAGATATAGTATCAGAGAATCTTTAGAGCCTCATAAAAGTATTATTTTATTTGTACATTCTGGAATATTCTGTTAAGATGGTAGTTCTTCACAAGAGGTGCACATCAGAATCACCAGTTCATAGTGTGTCCAGGTCCTGCTCTGGGGAATTGTAAATCTGTACCTGTGGGATTGTGCCTACGTACTTGTTCATCTAGTTGTAGAGGAAGTCTTCTGATAATTGAGAGCCATTTCTGCAAAATGAGCTTAGTTGCTCAGTTGTGTCTGACTCTTTGCGACCCCATGGACTATAGCCTGCCAGGCTTCTCTGTCCATGGCGATTCTCCAGGCAAGAATACTGGAGTGGGTTGCCATGCCCTCCTCCAGGAAATCTTCCCAACCCAGGGATTGAATCCAGATCTCCTGCTTCACAGGCGAATTCTTTACTGTCTGAGCCACCAGGGAAGCCCACNGAATACTGGAGTGGGTTGCCATGCCCTCCTCCAGGAAATCTTCCCAACCCAGGGATTGAATCCAGATCTCCTGCTTCACAGGCGAATTCTTTACTGTCTGAGCCACCAGGGAAGCCCACATAGTGTTTCATAAAAGCATATTCAGCAGGTCACCTGTATCAAAATCACTTGGAGATGTTGTTTTAAAGTACAGATTCCTGTGCCCAGTCTTGGACTTATTGAATCTGAACCTTTGGGCATGGGTCTTGAGTCTGAGTTTTTAGTAAACCTTTCACATTATTTTCATTCCAAAGTATGGGAACCACTGCACTCAGAGAGTGTTTATGGGTCTCAATCTATTAGAGGTTAGAGAAGTCAACTTAGTAGGCCACAACCTGACTTTAAAAGAAAATGAAAAAAAATAGAAATGATAGAGTTCATCACATGTATTAAGAGTAAACTTAGATTGCATTTATGTGTATGCATATATGTGTTCTGGGTTACAGTGCAATGTGTATTTCTTACTGATTTGCATGTTTAAAAAGTTTGAAAAATACTGCTTTAAGGGATGAAAAGCCTTTATATTTATATAAGAGCAGTGTTAACATCTCTTATTCTGAATCTTCACACTTACCATATGCCCTCAGGTGAAGGTGAAACACTAAAAGAGGAGGGATCTTAAGTAGCAGAGACAACAGACATATTTAAAATTAAACCTTTGTAACTATAATAATAATAAAGTAATAATAATAACTTTAAAAGCTTGAGGTTAATACGTATATTGTCCTAGTTGACAGATACTTATTGATTGTCTAAATATAGTAAAGACAGACTTTTGGACCTTCCAGGAATGGATATGCTCTCATTGATCTCCATCACATACTCTTTATTTTTCTTGACTAGACTGAACATTTTATTCTCTTCAAATATGACTCAGTGCTCAATTATAGCTCAAAAAATGAGTACATGTATTATTAAAAATAATTAGTGTCGGTGTATACATTTGACAGAGAAGATGCTGATAATAGACTAAATGACCTTTTTTTTCAAATTTTAGGAATTATATAGTCAGTGGCAGAAAAGTGGCCAATTTTTTCTGGACTCCATAGCACACAATATAACTTGGGATCCTGCAGGTAAGAAAAGAAGGATTAACTGAAATACTTGTCTCGGCTATTGCTTGTTTTTCCTTTCATGTATTTCGGTTCTGCATTGTGTGAAATGGTAGAGAACACAAAAGTAAGTAAAACAAGTTGTGCAGTTTTAGAGCTTATACTGAAATGAGGAACATATGCACCATAATAGTGTCCAGCTGTTGTAGGAATGTGTTGTTTTGGGAAGCAGACACTAATTGTCTCTGGAGAGTCAAAGTTTCATTGAAGGGGAGCCTTTTAACCTGAGACTAGATGGACTTTGATAGTGAGGGTGGGGATAGGATGAAAGTGAAAGTGTTAGTCACTTTTCTGTCCAGATTCTTTGTGACCCCATGGTCTGTAGCCCGCCACCTCTGTCCGTGCAATTCCCCAGGCAAGAATACCAGAGTGGGTAGCCATTCCCTTCTTCAGGGGATCGTTCCGACCCAGTCAAAACCCTGGTCTCCTGCATTGCAGGCAGGTTCATTACCGTCTGAGCCGCCAGGGAGCTGGGATGGATTGAGGATGGAAAAAATAAGTGAATTCTAAAAAGAGATAATGTGTATATGTATCACTTCTTTGTGACTCCATGGTCTGTAGCCTGCCAAGCTCCTCTGTCCATGAAATTCCCCAGACAAGAATACCAAAGTGGGTAGCCATTCCCTTCTTCAAGGGATCTTTCCAAACCAGTCAAAACCTTGGTCTCTTGTATTGCAGACAGACTGTTTACCATCTGAGCCACCAGGGAGCAGGGATAGGTTGAGGATGGAAAAAAACAAGTGAATTCTAAGAAGAAATAATGTGTATATGTATCACTTATCTATTTCTGCATTAAAAAATAGTCTTAAAGCAATTTTTACTGCTTTGAGCAAAGGAACAGAGAAAGAAAGCATAGGATATGTTCTGATACTGGTTAGTACTTCATTGAGACTGGAGTGAGTTTGGTGAAGAGATAAGAATACAGCAGATGGAAAGGCTTTACAGTCATTTAAATAATTAAATAACTTAATTCTTTTAAACTGTATAAAATGTATAGGTTTTTGAAAGTGGCTAGTGGCAAACTAAGATTTATGATTTTGCCAGATTTTTCTGGTAACAGTGTCTTAGAATGATCAGAGACAAGAGGAACAGGAAGGTAAATATTGTATTTTAATTACCTTTGAAAAGTGCAATCACAGTAGTCTCAATGAGAAATAACTTATTGCCTTTATCATTGTAGGTGCTCAGTTCATATCAAGTGACTGATGAAAGGAATACACAGATATGAGATATAGTTATGTATGGCAGATAAAATGGCTGAGAAAAAAATGTTAATTTAGAATACAAAGTTCAGAACCTTGTGAAATTGTTTTAGAAGATAAAGAGATTACTTCAGATTTTAAAAATTCACAATATTTTAAAATATTTTCTCTCATGAGCTTGATGCTTGTTGCTAGCTGGCATCTTGCATGTGTATTTTATGCATACAGTGAGAAGAGTAAAAATTTAACCTGGATTCAAATTTGGCATTTAGTAAGGCACTTTGTATTTAACTCTACTATGTATAAGGTTACTCATGTTACTTATGCCTGTTGTTCTCATATAATTATTAATAGTGTTATCTTTTATTTTCACACGTGTTCCTGTTTGGATGATAAATTATATGGTTAATCTGTGATAGCACTACAGTTTATTGTAATTATTTATTTAGTTAGTTAGACAAGGTCTTAGATTCCATTTTATTCTGTAATTTATCTGGGGGCCGGCCCGTCATATATTAAACTGTCAATAAATGTTTATATATATGACTAGAAGTTTTGTGATCATGAGCAGATTACTTAACATATCAAGAATGGTTAATTACAAATGTACTTGATGCTTTCTGTAAAAAGGTATTTTAGTACTTACTATAAAAAATATTGTTAGCAAGTGAACTGGATACTTGAAGTCTCTTATGAATAACTATAATAAAAACATTTTTTATTTGAAGTGAGTGTTCTTTAGTAATGACTTAGTAGTTGCTTGGAATGTCTGTACCTGTGGTCTGTAAGTACTAATGCTTCAGAAGGTAGCATTGATACTATTATTGATAGTATTTCAGTTCCTTTGAAATCATCATTACAGAGTTCTATTAGAAGATAACTGTTTATTTTCTTAACATATCTGCTAGTGACTTGCCAATAGTTCATGATGGTTATCTTTAAAATCATGATTGAGTTAAAATTCACAGCAAATTTTATTATTTTTCTTTTTATAATCAAAAGTTTAAAATTTAGAGGTTTGGTTCAGAAATGGGTTATTATTGTAATATATATTTGGGAGCTGTTTTTTCAAATGAATTTTGTAACTAGTTATAAACAGATTTAGAATATATTAAGTGAAATATTAGTATTTTAGTTTTGATGAATATACCTTATTAGTATATGCCAGGCATTTGATATAAAGAATATTTTTCAAGTGATGCAGTAAACTGACTGTATTACTTTTGTATTGCCACCAGACCCACCATTACATCTTGCTTAAATACTAAGATTTACTATTTTAGGCTTAGTGCTTTTTTTTCCCCTCCTGTGATAGCCATACCTCTGCCCTTTCTGTTCAAATCAATGTATTATACTATACCCTACCTACTTTTGTTTCATTCTGTAACTAAGGTGAATTATTTTGTATTCTATATTAATTTCTTAATTTGGGGGGATACCTTAATTTCACCCTTAGTTTATGTTAAAGAAAACTTATCAAAATTGAATTCACAGATACTGAGAAGTCAGAAGTAGTGGATGGAGAAGGGTAGGGTTGGGGAGAGTAGGTGAAATAGGTGAAGGTTATGAGTTATGAAATAAATCCTGGTATGTAATGCATGACATGGCAACTATGCTTAATTCTGTACTGTGTATTTGAACCGTTGCAGAGAAAGAGTAAATCTTAAAAGTTCTCATCACAAGAAAAAAATATTGTAACCATATGTGTTGATGAATGTTAACTAGACTTACTGTGGTAGTCATTTCACACTATATTCAAATATTGAATCGTTGTGTTATAAACTGAAAGTAATGTAATGGTACATGTCAATTATATCTCAGCAAAAAAAGAACAGGTATGTTTGTTGGTAAGCTCAACAGTGGAATAATAACCATATTTAAATGGAATGTCTCGTTAGTACTGTCTGGGCTGTTTTTATCCATCTATGAGACTTCCCACCTAATTGCTATTGCTTATTGAGCTTCTGCTAAGTGCCTAGCCTGTGCCAGATACATTATATATATAAAATAGCTAATTCTTACAACAACTCTACACAGATTTCTAGTTTTATAGGTGAGAAAACTGAGGCTCAGAGTTTGTCCAACTTGACCAAATTCACATAGCTAATTTAGTAACTTACTTGGCATTTAGACACAGGGATTTCCTATCTAAAGTCAGTGTTTTGCCACAGACTCACTTTTTTAAATAAAGTGATCTTTCCAGAGAGATACAAATCCATAGTCTTCAACTGCCAAGATGAATGCCTTATTTATTGTCAGCTTTTTGGCCAAAGTTTGTACTTTTTTATTTTCTTTGTTTGACAAAATAATCTTCTAACCAGTTATCCAAGTCATATAGTTGGGATATATCCTTGAAACCTCTTGTACCTCTATTTTTTATTTGGTGTCAAGCCTTGAAAATTCTGTTTTTTTGAAATGGCTTTCAAATCCGTGCTTATGACTTTAATATTTGATTCAGATCCTCATGATTTCCCATCTATGTGTATTATAGTCATTTAACCAGGTTTCCCAGAATCTTAAGTTTTTCCTAATCTTGTCTGTCCCTAGAATTATAGAGAATATTTACCCTTCTTTGTATACTGAGGTTTTTGAAAGTATGGTAAAAATTATGGGTTATCTCTAGAAAAATGCACATAGTATACCTATAACTTTTGTATGTATGTTATTGGAGGAGGTTTATATGCCTCTTCACATCTATCCATTGACACCCCCTCCCAGCTGAGACCCCTTGTTGTAGAAAACAGATCCACTCTGCAAACTATCCCTCCATATAAAATCTTCTAACTTCCAGCTGTTTGTAACAAACTAAACTCCTTACAGACCTCAAAAATGCTTCACAATATGATGGCTTTTTTTCCCCCAACCTTACTTCTTTTCTTAGGTCTACTATGTGCTTTATCCCTTAACCATAAGGAGATTATGAAGCATTCTCTGGAGTATATTGAACTCACATATTTCCATGCTTCTGTTCATAATATTTCTCTACTGGAATGTGAACCCAGCATGAAAAAGGACAGTGTCTCACTTGTCATTGTATTGCCAGTGCCTAGCACAGTGCCTGTTACAAAGATGCTCATTAAATGTTTGTTGAAGGAGAGATTACAAGATCTGTTCCCCTTTCTGTCTAAGCTTCTTCAGCAAAGTTAAAATATAGCTTTACTCCCTCATAACCCAAATCTCTTTTTATTTGACTTTTAAAAAAAGTTGTGTTCTTTACAGTATTATATGAAACTCTTGAACATGTAACTTAAGTCACTAATTAAATACCTAAATAATTATTGGTGGATGATACATATTTTTTCAGGTAATCGTCTTTTAACTGGTTCCAGCTGTTTGCAACTCTGGTCCAGTGCTAACTTGGAGAAGCCAGCTGAAGATGAAAATCCAGATAAAACAGATCTTAACTTTGGGGATTGGAGATGCATTTGGCAGTGCAAGTAAGCAATTAGTTAGGGGGTTAAACCAATAAATCTATTTTTTATGGTCTTATGATATTATAATTGCATGTTCGTTTGTATAAAAGCATACTAACATACAGAGTATTGATTTTTTATAATTGTGACATACCTTTTCTTATATATAGAACAGTCACCATTTCCCATGCTCTGCAGATCCTTTTTTTTTAAGTTGTTGAATAAAACGCATAGGAAGAAACAGAAATGTGTAAGGCCCATAAGAGCATTCTAAATTATACAAAAGGAAGACAAAGATACCTTTCATACTTTTGACTAAATTTTCCCAGAGTGAAGAAGTATATTTTTCCCAAATTATATATTGAATATCACTCTTATTGCAATCTCATTGGAATTTCTACTTGTGAGTGGAGTTCAAAATATTAAAAGGACACATATGGCAAGAAAAGGATAATTCTGAAAGAAGAATGAAGACATACAGTGTAGTAAAACTAATTCTAAAGCTACAACAGATCAAGCCGTTTGTTGTTGATACAAGAATGGATAGACTAGGGTCCAGGGTTAAACCCAAGTACACAGAGATTCAATATGTAAGGTGGCATTTTACATCAATAAGGCAACTTGCTAGCTCTGTCGAGGAGAAAGCAAAGTTAGAATCTCCTTCATACAAAACAAATTTAAAAGGAAGAAAAAAAATATACAACAACAAAAATTTAGATGAAAATACCAGTAAATTTTCATATTTTAATATTGCCATATCTGGTATGATAGCAACTAGCCACATCTCACTTGAGCACTTGAAATATGGCTAGACTGAATTGAAATGTCCTAAAAGTATCATATACACACTGGATTTCAAAAGTTTTAAGCAAAAGAGTGTGAAAGTTTTACTAAGCTTTAGTTGATTACATACTGAAATGATAATGTTTTTGATATATTGGATTAAGTAAAGTATAATTAATTTCACCTGTTTCTTTTTACCTTTTTTAAACGTCAATATTGGGAAATGAAAAATTGCATATTGGGCTATTAGTTGTCATTTGTGTGCTATCACTATTAGATAGATGAGAAGTGCTATTTTAGAGTTGTGGGAATTTTTCTAAGTATGGCATCACAGCTAAAAACTGAAAAGAAAGAAAAGGAAAAAATTAATAGTTTTGGGTATCAATAAAATTTTTGTAAAACAAAAAGATTGTAAGGAAAAAAACCCGAAAACTGGATGGGAAATATATGCAATTTTGGCTTACTGCCATTTTTAAAAGGAGGTTTTAAAAATTAATTCTAAGGCGGTAGATATTTCAGAAGTAAACAGAAATGGACAATGAGAAAAATGTTTCAGGAAAAATTTTTTGAAGTATTATATGCAAATAATGAGCAGCATATTGAGTTGACTGACCTCACACAAAAATCACAAAATGCAAAATATCCATAAAGAAAAGAATGAATAATATCTATTACTAGTGAGTGAGTAGAGAAAAGATACTCTAACTAATATATACTGTTAATGCTGCTGCTGCTGCTAAGTCACTTCAGTCATGTCCGACTCTGTGTGACCCTATAGATGGCAGCCCACGAGGCTCCCCTGTCCCTGGGATTCTCTAGGCAAGAACACTGGAGTGGGTTGCCATTTCCTTCTCCAATGCATGAAAGTGGAAAGTCAAAGTGTTAATAAGAGCATAAAATTAGTATCATACGTTATGGAAGTATGAATCAGTAGGCTTAATTTTTCTTATGTTCTTTAGATAGCAAGTCCAAATTTCTTTCATTCATTCCAACAAATATTTGTTGAGTGCTTATCATATTCCAGGCAGTGGTAAAAGTGCTGAGAATATAGGATGGGTGGAGATAAACAATATACCAGTAAATCAGTATGACAGGATGTAAGGTAGGCCATTCTTCCTGAGTCAGTTTTATGTGAAGCAGTTGTTCAGTTGCTAAGTTGTGTCCATCTCTTCTTGAGACCCAGGAACTGCAGCCCACTAGGCTCCTCTGTCTCTGGTATTTCCAAGGCAAGAATACTGGAATGGGTTGTTATTTCCTTCTCCAGGGGATCTTCCCAACCCAGTATCTTCTGAATTGGCAGGGGGATTCTTGACCACTGAGCCACCTATCAGATACCAAAGTCAGAGTAAGGCAGATTTCCTATATATAGAATTTACAAAGGAGATTTCAAAGGAGCTAGTTCTATGTTTTTTTGCACGCCATAGTCAGATCATGGATATTTAAAAGGGTTTAAATATGGAGAGGAAATAGGATTTTGCAAAAAAGATAATTCCTTAGAAAGAGCTGTGGCTTTGCTTTTGTGTCTTTCATATAAGGTTGCAGGGAGAGAAGAGCAAAGAAGTGCCGTAGTGTGGTCACTGCAAATCTGGAAAGGGGCTTCTTGGATTGAACTGAGAATTTGAAATGTATTTCACATGTTTGGAAGAGGGAGAAAATCTTAAGTTAAAAAACAGAGTTATACAGAGTCCTGGTAACTTGGACTAGACATACTCATTTATTTGAAGTGGTTTATTATTTAAGTAAACAATTGAGCCTTAGACTGGAAACTATGCAAGTTTTATTCTAGAATTAACTGAAGATTGATCCTTAGAATAAATGGAGTAGCCATCATAGTGAACAAAAGAATCTGAAATGCAGTATTTGGATGCAATCTCAAAAACAACAGAATGATCTCTGTTCATTTCCAAGGCAAACCATTCAATATCACGGTAATCCAAGTCTATGCCCCAACCAGTAATGCTGAAGAAACTGAAGTTGAACGGTTCTATGAAGACCTACAAGACCTTTTATAACTAACACCCAAAAAAAGATGTCCTTTTCATTATAGGGGACAGGAATGCAAAAGTAGAAAGTCAAGAAACTCCTGGAGTACCAGGCAAATTTGGCCTTGGAGTACAGAATGAAGCAAGGCAAAGTCTAATAGAGTTTTGCCAAGAGAACGCACTGGTCATAACAAACGCCCTCTTCCAACAACACCAGAGAAGACTCTACACATGGACAATTCCAGATGGCTAACACTGAAATCAGATTGATTATATTCTTTGCAGC
>SJYX01001348.1:395833-432388 GCA_006410675.1 Oreotragus oreotragus
TGAAAGTGAAAGAGGAGAGTGAAAAAGTTGGCTTAAAGCTCAACATTCAGAAAACTAAGATCACGGCATCCGGTCCCATCACTTCATGGCAAATACATGGGGAAACAGTGTCAGACTTTATTTTTTGTGGCTCCAGAATCACCGCAAATGATGACTGCAGCCATGAAATTAAAAGATGCTTACTCCTTGGAAAGAAAGTTATGACCAACCTAGACAGCGTATTAAAAAGCAGAGACATTACTTTGTCAAGAAAGGTCTGTCTAGTCAAGGCTATGGTTTTTCCATTAGTCGTGTATGGATGTGAGAGTTGGACTATAAAGAAAGCTGAGCGCCAAAGAATTGATGCTTTTGAACTGTGGTGTTGGAGAAGACTCTTGAGAGTCCCTTGGACTGCAAGGAGATCCAACCAGTCCATCCTAAAGGAGATCAGTCCTGGGTGTTCATTGGAAGGACTGATGTTGAAGCTGAAACTTCAGCTGGCCACCTGATGGGAAGAGCTGACTCATTTGAAAAGACCCTGATGCTGGGAGGGATTGGGGGCAGGAGGAGAAGGGGACGACAGAGGATGAAATGGTTGGATGGCATGACCGACTCAATGGACATGGGTTTGGGTGAACTCCGGGGGTTGGTAATGGACAGGGAGGTCTGGTGTGCTGCAGTTCATAGGGTTGCAAAGAGTCAGACATGACTGAGCGACTGAACTGAACAACTGAAGATTACACTTACTGGAATACATTTAAAAGTTGAACTTGATTATAGTTCATTTGTGGTGCATTTAAAAAATCTGCTTATATCTGTTAGATGAAGACTAATAGGTACGATAGAGAATAAGTAGGATAGGAGAAGAGGAGTAGAGGTGACGCTGAGCATAGATATGAAGGAATTAAGTTAAGTGTGCATGTCTCTTGGAGTAGGGAACTAGCGCAAGACCCTTAGGTAAAACTGTGTGTCACCTTGTGGCTGGAGGAAAGTAACATAGTGAGGAGTGATGGGAAAACAATGAGTCAGGACGCAGCTGATAGGTTATTGTGAGGCTTTTGCATTTTAATTTTAATTTTGAGTGAGTTGGGAAGCTTTTGAGGGCTTTGAGCAGAGCGTGAAATCTGATTCCCTTTTATAAGAATTCCTCTAGATACTGCTTTAAGAAAAGACTGTAGGGGCAACAGCGACACAATCATGAAGACCAGGCATTTTTTTTTTTTAACTTTTTATTTTGTATTGTGGTATAGCTGACTAACAAACAATGTTATGATAGTTTCAGGTGAACAGTGAAGGGACTCAGCCATACAAATACATGTATCCCTTCTCCCCGCTCCCATCCAGGGCTGCCACACAACATTGAGCAGAGTTCTATATGCCGTATAGTAGGTTCTTGTTGGTTATCCATTTTAAATATAGCAGTGTAAGACCAAGCACTTTTAATTATTTGTTTTAAAGATATCTTTAACCAGATACATAAAAATGTGTGTTCAAAAATGTTCACTGTACCACTTAATGTTCAGTTAAGTCACTCAGTTGTGTCGTGTCCGACTCTTTGTGACCCATGAATTGCCATGAAACGCCAGGCCTCCCTGTCCATCACCAACTCCCGGAGTTCACCCAAACCCATGTCCCCTGAATCGATGATGCCATCCAACCATCTTATCCTCTGTCATCCCCTTCTCCTCCTGCCCTCAATCTTTCCCAGCATCAGGGTCTTTTCAAATGAGTCAGCTCTTCCCATCAGGTGGCCAAACTATTGGAGTTTCAAAGTATCGGAACTTAATGTTCATGACATATTTTAAAATAAATATTACAGAGTAAATTGTAAATATGCAGTTTCCATCTTCTTCCCCACAGCCTCCCACAGAAAGTAGATGGAGAGGTAGAGTGGAAAGAGATCTGGAAGTCAGTGTATTAACATGTTACTATTGATTTTGCATGAAAATGGGTGTTGTGGTTTTGGTGAAGCTGTAGATGATTTTATTTTCTTCTTTTCACCCATTTATATAATTATTTTCTGTTATATATTTATAATAATTAAAATCAGGGTAAAAAAGTTTTTTTTATTTGAAATTGAACTGTGACGGAATTCCTCTTTGGCTTGCTTTACAAATAAGTTTGGTGTGACTATCTAAGCATGAACTTGGGTAAAGAAAAGGAAAGCAACGATAATGAGAAATGTCTTGAGATCAGTATTTCCTGGAAGGCAGAAGGGAAGGTGATGAGGGAAATTAGCTGAAATTCCTTGAAGAAGGAAAGACAAGTATACACCAAGTGTGTTGGTAAAATTGGAAGGCCAAATCCATAATGGTTGGAAGTCTCTCATTAACACACACATAATCTTCAACTGTGCAAATGCTGCCTTAAGACAGAATTCATTATAAAATACTGATCTATTGTTCTTGTAAATGTATGTTGGAATGTAAGTATCCATAGCTCCAAAAATTAGATTTCCAGGTTAAAAAATGAAACCTTTCTTTCTCATATTCTAAAGGAATGAGACCTATGACTCTTCTGTCTTAACCTTTAAAGAATGACAAGTCTTTCCTTATATGATTCTTATGTATAGATATTTTTACATTGAAAATAATTTTTATATTTAATATTAAATCTTCTATTTATAATTTATAATATGAGATATACTTAAAGTGAGTGTCAAACTTATGTTATCATATTTTGTATTTGAAGCAGATTACTGAATATAGCTTAGAGAAGTAATGTTGCATTCTCTCATTTAATTTTCCTTGAAAATTATGCCTTGTCTATTTAATTTACAGAACTGCTTCCCAAGTTCATTTAATGAAATTTTCACCAGATGGAGAATTTTTTGCCACTGCTGGGAAGGTAATTTGTGAAAATACTATTATCAAGTTGTGTTTATGGTATATTTTGAAATATCAAAAAAATTTTAACTTGCTTCATTATTTAAGTTGCAAACATTTTCTGTTAAATATGTTAAATAGCAAAAATTGGCTAAATATTATGTTAAAGGGCAATATTATATAATTGAAACAGCTTAAATCAAAGGTAGATCTGGGTATAAATTTGCCATTTACCTACTTTTTGATCTTGAGCAAGTAGTTAATCACTTTGAGTCTTGGTTTTCTCATGTATAAACTAAGGATGATAATACCTACCTTATAGGTCATGGATCATTGGGTTAGTGTAGACAGCATGTGTAAAGTGGCACAGTGTCTTGGATATAGTATACTATAAGTAATAAACTATAACTGTTATTCATGTTATCTTCTAGCTGACAGCCATATTAGACTGTCAGCTAGACAGTAAAAGAATTTACAACTTTCTAGAAGGACATTTGTAACTTTTCTTTGTTATTATCTGTTGATTTCAGAATAGTGAATTCCCTTAAATTTTAATTATTTTAAATCATTGGTTTACAGAGCACTTTACATAAAACTAATAGTCTGAAGTTATTGTTCCCATGACTCAAATCTGCAGCCTAAGAATATGAGATGTCTTAAATTCTTGGTGAGATATTTTCTCCTAAAATTTTTTTAGGAGAAAACTAGAGCTGTTTAATCTGATTAACTTTAGTCAGCATTAGGAATGTAATTAGCAGCGTAAGAGCAGAACCTGGTACATGCTAATCTCTCATTCTTGCTCTCCTTCCCAGATTAGGAGATTCAATTTTGATTGTGCTTAGAATATTTTATATAGTGGTAGTTGCTAACTAGTTATTATCATTTTCTTTGAACATTCATATGACAATCTATAAAAAATGTTGTTTTATAAAATTAGCAGAATTTTGAAGTCTACTAATGGTATTGCTTTCTTTAATATTTGGCTAAGTGAGAAAATGAACCCTTCATCTTTAGGTCTTTCCTGAATGACTTTATTTTCCATATCAAATAGTAGCTACCATTTTCCTTAAACCAACCTTGGCAAAATACACACGTTCACATACCTTAATTCTCAAAGAACAGTTAAGGAATGCTGGTTAGAAAAGTATCAGAATCAGAGATTTTCTTAATTTTTCTATACCCAGCCCCTCCTCACATCCCTGTGTTCCTTTAGTTGGGAAGAAAAAATCTTACCTTTGGTATTTGGTTTAACCTTTAATTCTGATCTGGATGTTTTTCTGTTTCTGTTTTTCCACCCTCTTAGGATGACTGTCTTTTAAAGGTATGGTATAATGTAGAAAACTGGCGGACATCTGTTACCTCTCCAGATAAAAATTCAGAAAAACAATCTGAAGGAGAAACTGACTTTTCTTTTGTATATCTGGCCCATCCTCGAGCTGTAAATGGATTTTCCTGGCGTAAAACAAGCAAATATATGCCTAGGTCAGTGGATTAGTCATTTTTCCCATGTATTAAGAGAACGTCATCTTTGTGACTTTGACCACTTTTCTCATTTTGAGAATCTGTTGCTGTAGGGTTTTTGCCCATGAAGATTCAAGTAGTACTAGATAGCTCCTGGACTGCAAGCCTCTGGCTATGAGTAAACTATTTATGATACTTAAGAGCAGAGCCATGTGAAAGGATAATTTACCTCTAGTGTAGATATCTTAAAGTGACAAGAGTTGTTCATCTTTTTCTTTCAATTCTTTCATCTTTAATCATTCTCCAAATTTCTTTTTGCATCAACTTTTTCACATTTCACTCTCTTTATCCTGTTCCTTTCTGTGTGTATCCACTGGTTTTTTTGTTTTTTTTTTTGGTAACTAAAAAAACAAGCTTTATTGAGAGTGTGTACCATGAGACTTCAAATATTTCTTTAACTCCCTGTAGCATCTTTGAGGAAGAGTACATGGGCCAATAGATTATGATGTCCTAAACTAGGTATTAATTTAACCTACACATGCATGCACAAATAAACCTGTTAGTACTTCATTTGTTTCCTATAGTCTTTGTCAAACTTGATATTCCGTTGACTTTTTGCATATACTTAGTAAGTTACAGAGGTATTGTATTACTTAATTGTAGGTAGACATCCCTTTTTGTTCCACATGGCCATCTTCAGTTTGGCCACACTATGGATCGATACAGTTTTTCCCTTATCTTTTTGTCATCTGAGAATGTCTTAGCTGATCCACTATAGCATACTTAGATCATCTGTTAACTTTAGTTTTGCTCTTCTGAGCCAGCAAAGTAAGCCTAGATTTTTTAAAAAATTATTTCATATTAAACATTCTTTTTAGAGCAGTTTAAAGTTTATAGCAAAGTTGAGGGGAGGTATAGAGATTTTTCATACAACCCTTTTCCCCACATATGCACAACCACCTGCTTTATCAACATCCTCCACCAGAGTGGTACATTTGTTACAGTTGATGCTTACATCAACACATTATTATCACCTAAAGTCCCTAATTTACATTGTGATTCACTCTTGGTGTTGTACATTCTCTGGATTTGGACCCAAATCCACATATAATGTATGTATAACAGCATACATACATCATTGTTATACCTAGATCTTTTGAACAATTTTGTAGTGTGATAGTTACCATTCTTCTTACCTCTCTCCTCCAGTCTAACAAAGCATTGAAGTAGGACCCTCTAGGTACACGGATGGTTCTTCTGTTAGAAGTACGTTTCAGTTTTTGAACTCAAGGAGAGTGGTGTGGACAATCTGTATTGTTAGCAGAAGCACCCTCAGTCCACCTTCACTTTGAGAACTATTACTTTAGTACTTCTGAGACCATTGCCCACATGTATAAATATGTGTCTAGAGTAGAATGAGCCATGACGTGTGTGCTCAGTTGTGTCTGACTCTTTGTGACCCCATGGACTGTAGCCCGCTGCTGCTGCTGCTGCTGCTAAGTCGCTTCAGTCGTGTCCGACTCTGTGCCGACCCCATAGACGGCAGCCCATTGGGCTCCGCCATCCCTGGGATTCTCCAGGCAAGAACACTGGAGTGGGTTGCCATTTCCTTCTCCAGTACATGAAAGTGAAAAGTGAAAGTGAAGTTGCTCAGTCGTGTCCGACTCAGCGACCCCGTGGACTGCAGCCTACCAGGCTCCTCCGTCCATGGGAGTTTCCAGGCAAGAGTACTGGAGTGGGGTGCCATTGCCTTCTCCGCTGTAGCCCACTAGGCTCCTCTATCTGTAGGATTTTCCAGGCAAGAATACTAGAGTGAGTTGCCATTTCTTTCTCCAGGACATCTTCCCAACCCTGGGATTGAACCCGTGTCTCCTGCACTGCAGGTGTATTCTTTACCGCTGAGCCACTGGGGAAGACCTGAGCTATGACATACGTAAAGTAAAAATAGCTGTCTTCACAAACTGTTAACCTTTTAGAACTATCAGAAGTTTACATTATTTTGAAGGTTGAGTTCTGATGATATTCCAGGTATTTTCACATGCAGCTGATTAGAGCACCAGAATACTAAAAAAGAGAATTATGAAATATTGTATATTTTGAGAGAGGACAGTCACATCTGATTCTGATACAGTTCACTCACTTTTGGCAAAAGTGATCATGGTGGAAGATACCATCAAAGGCAGGTACCTTAAACTGGGGCATTAAGAATACTTGATGACAGCAAAAAACATATTAATTTTTTCCCCTACTTATTTTATCTCTATCAACTAAATTCTACAGCATAAAAAACTGTGGTATAGAACGAGACTTTTCTGTTAGTTGTGGCGTCTTGGCAAGGTTTCCAGAATTTCACTTTCGGAACTATTAAAAAACCAACTAATCTCCTTTAGTTCTTTTAGTTTTCATGTTTGTTTCACCAGCTGCCTGCAGATTTATAGCAGGAAGGCTGACCCTTTCTTATGAGAGTGAAAGAGATCCCATCAAAGACCATTGTCCTTCCTGATATGGCATCTTAAAATTAAGATGTTCAACCAAATGATGATGCTTCACACAGTGTCTGCTAGCTTGAGAGGAGACATGGGGACGTGCTTGTAATGCGCATATACAGGCACCTCCCTGTTAATTAAAATGATGAATGTAGGACAGATTGGGAGGTTGGTTATTTTCCCCACAAAACCTTCAGAAATTGGTTTTACATAACTAGTTTTAGAACCATCTTAGCCTGTTGTTGCCTCAAGATAGGATAACTGTTGCAGACACTTACCCATCATACTGTTGCCCTACGTAAGGCCATTCATCTATATATATCATTTTTGGGTAGAGGGAGAGGGCTGTACCTGAATATGATGTGCTTATTGAAGAGAGAATAAGATACCTTGATGAAGAAATGAGAAAGGGAGATATGGCCTGAGCAATGCCTCAGATATATCAGGATCTTTCTTCTGTGCCGTGCTTATGTTACCAGGCAGCTGTTTACAGTATTTGTAAAGGTGTGGTGTTCTGAAGAGCATTATCTGCAGTTGAAGCCATGTCCATGCTTCTGAGTTGTGCACCTTTCTAGCTTGCTTTGTTGGTCTTGCCTAAGTTCATCTGCCTCTCCTGATTGCTGTCTGTTCAACTCTTTAGTCTCCTGTCTTCTGCTCTTTCTTTGTAAGCCTCCCATTCTGCCATTTACTGATGCGGCACTATGAACCTTGCACTTTCCATATTGCCTTTTTGTATTTTCTTCTGTTTCTGTTACATTTGATGTTATTGCCACTGCCTGTGTGTATGTAAATGTACTAGAGAGAAACAGAGGGAACTAGAGCAGGAAAAGGTCAGAGGGAGACAGAGAAAAAAGGGGAAGAAAATTGAAGGAAAAAGGGGAGGGAGAGGCATAAGGATGGGAAAAGGAAGAAGAAACAGAGGGTTTGGAAAGGTAAGGAGAGGCCCTAGGAGGAGGGTACTAATGAGAGGTAGGAGAGCTGGAAAGGGAGGGTGGTTTGGAGAGGCTAAGAGGCAGAGAATTGGAGGAGGAGGCAGAGGCAGGGAAGCCCAGAGAGTGGATGGAAATGGAAAAGAAGCAGGGGAGTAGAGATAGAGGGGGAAGGGCAGGGAAGGAGGTGTAAGAGCAGGGGAGGAATCTGGAGAGAGCTACCAAGACAGAATGTGCTGTTCTCCCTGGTCTTGCCCTTTGCTTTTTTTTAAAAATCAGATAGGTATGTTTTAAAAAGTGACTACTATAGAATATTTTAACTTTTTTTCTTTAACTTACCAAGTTACTTGATAGAAACCTTCTACTGGTTTTTCTTTTTTAATCAGTTAGATAGGTTTGAATAAGTGTCTATTACAGGATATTGCAACTTTAAAAAAAAAGTTTGCTAACAAACATTGTCAGTCAATAGAAAGGTAGTCTTTAATAATAGAATTCCAGCTTTTGAGCTCTTGATGCATATGGGATTTATTAACATATATGTAATTGTTTTGTTATTTTTTTGTGGGGTGGCAAGACAGTAAATTCACTGAAAGTCAAAAATGACTAAAAAGGAGATGGCTAATACTTAAATGAATTTTTCTGTTTTTGCACTTGACTGCTTTTGGTATATGTTAGGCAAAGACACAGTAAGTGTGCTAGTTACTATAGCTTGTTAGTGACAAGTATGCATATACCTTTACAGGAAGTAGAAATGAAGCATTGTGAAATAATTTAAATAAATATCCATTGAATAAATCAGAAAATCTGAATAGAAGATGTCAGCTTTTTTCCTTGTTATTAACTGAGGGAGTATGATATGATCTAAGTTTTTGTTCTCTAGATATAAGAATCTTGAATTACTGAAACAGAAACTACTGAGTTATAGGCAGAAAATAAATGGATTAGCAAGTGTTTGCAATGATGAAATCAAATACCCAACTCAGTTTTAATGGTTTTGACTATGTTGCATAAATGTATATTGACCTTTTTTCATTGATACCTTAGTTGTGTACATTTAAATAATTATAGAAACATTGGAATATGATACTGTAGGAAATTTATGTTTTTGCTTCTAAAATCCTTTTATTCCTCAGGGCTTCTGTATGTAATGTACTGTTGACTTGCTGCAAAGATAACATATGTCGTCTTTGGGTAGAGACATTTTTACCAAATGATTGTTTGCTCTATGGAAGTGACTGCAGCCATTGGACTGAACCAATTAATTTAACAAATAACATCAAGAGAAACGTTTCCAGTAAAGAACGAGTTCAAAATGCTTCAGATGTGAGTCTTTTTATTAGATGTTTTTCCTATATATTTTAATATCTTTTGTACAAGGCCTTTTTGTAACATTCATCTTAATATTCAAAATCATGGATAGTTATGAAAAAATATATGTCTTAGGAAATCAGTTCTCAGAAAATTTTCAGTATTTTTTTTTTGTCTACCATGAAACTGCCTATAATTACAAAGTTAACCTTAGGTTAACTGATGATATCAAAAGGATGATCATACTTAACTTAGCTGAAATAACATAAAGTAAATTAAGATCTGAGAATGCAAAAATTTGACTGTAAAAATAATTTATTATTTTTCTTTCTTTAGGGCTTAAGGTGTTTGTCCTGTCATTACAGGAATAATTAGTTTATCAGATTATGTTCTACATTTGTTATCGTTCAAACCTCCAAGAACTTGAATTACTATAGTATGGCAAAACTAAAGTCATTTTTTGATGTTGGGGCTGATTAAACATAGAGTAGTTACATGGATTCTTGAAAATAAGAAAGCGATTTAAAAATGATTTATCTTTGAATGTTGTGTATGATTATGGAAATACTGTTTCTCAAATTTAGATTGTGTTGCTAGTGGCATAGAATATAATTACATGTGTATTGTATAGAGACTCAACCACTGAGACTCAACCAGTGGTTATATATAATAATAGTTGAAAGAAGTCCTTGACTAGGAATCACCTTTAGGTGATGTTCTGTTCTGTATAAAGTATTATATCATATGAAAGATGAGAATAGCAATATTTGCTTTGTCTACCTCATAGATCAAGTGAGGTGATTGCAGTGAAAGTGCTTTGTAAACTATGAAATACCATNACCTACACATGCATGCACAAATAAACCTGTTAGTACTTCATTTGTTTCCTATAGTCTTTGTCAAACTTGATATTCCGTTGACTTTTTGCATATACTTAGTAAGTTACAGAGGTATTGTATTACTTAATTGTAGGTAGACATCCCTTTTTGTTCCACATGGCCATCTTCAGTTTGGCCACACTATGGATCGATACAGTTTTTCCCTTATCTTTTTGTCATCTGAGAATGTCTTAGCTGATCCACTATAGCATACTTAGATCATCTGTTAACTTTAGTTTTGCTCTTCTGAGCCAGCAAAGTAAGCCTAGATTTTTTAAAAAATTATTTCATATTAAACATTCTTTTTAGAGCAGTTTAAAGTTTATAGCAAAGTTGAGGGGAGGTATAGAGATTTTTCATACAACCCTTTTCCCCACATATGCACAACCACCTGCTTTATCAACATCCTCCACCAGAGTGGTACATTTGTTACAGTTGATGCTTACATCAACACATTATTATCACCTAAAGTCCCTAATTTACATTGTGATTCACTCTTGGTGTTGTACATTCTCTGGATTTGGACCCAAATCCACATATAATGTATGTATAACAGCATACATACATCATTGTTATACCTAGATCTTTTGAACAATTTTGTAGTGTGATAGTTACCATTCTTCTTACCTCTCTCCTCCAGTCTAACAAAGCATTGAAGTAGGACCCTCTAGGTACACGGATGGTTCTTCTGTTAGAAGTACGTTTCAGTTTTTGAACTCAAGGAGAGTGGTGTGGACAATCTGTATTGTTAGCAGAAGCACCCTCAGTCCACCTTCACTTTGAGAACTATTACTTTAGTACTTCTGAGACCATTGCCCACATGTATAAATATGTGTCTAGAGTAGAATGAGCCATGACGTGTGTGCTCAGTTGTGTCTGACTCTTTGTGACCCCATGGACTGTAGCCCGCTGCTGCTGCTGCTGCTGCTAAGTCGCTTCAGTCGTGTCCGACTCTGTGCCGACCCCATAGACGGCAGCCCATTGGGCTCCGCCATCCCTGGGATTCTCCAGGCAAGAACACTGGAGTGGGTTGCCATTTCCTTCTCCAGTACATGAAAGTGAAAAGTGAAAGTGAAGTTGCTCAGTCGTGTCCGACTCAGCGACCCCGTGGACTGCAGCCTACCAGGCTCCTCCGTCCATGGGAGTTTCCAGGCAAGAGTACTGGAGTGGGGTGCCATTGCCTTCTCCGCTGTAGCCCACTAGGCTCCTCTATCTGTAGGATTTTCCAGGCAAGAATACTAGAGTGAGTTGCCATTTCTTTCTCCAGGACATCTTCCCAACCCTGGGATTGAACCCGTGTCTCCTGCACTGCAGGTGTATTCTTTACCGCTGAGCCACTGGGGAAGACCTGAGCTATGACATACGTAAAGTAAAAATAGCTGTCTTCACAAACTGTTAACCTTTTAGAACTATCAGAAGTTTACATTATTTTGAAGGTTGAGTTCTGATGATATTCCAGGTATTTTCACATGCAGCTGATTAGAGCACCAGAATACTAAAAAAGAGAATTATGAAATATTGTATATTTTGAGAGAGGACAGTCACATCTGATTCTGATACAGTTCACTCACTTTTGGCAAAAGTGATCATGGTGGAAGATACCATCAAAGGCAGGTACCTTAAACTGGGGCATTAAGAATACTTGATGACAGCAAAAAACATATTAATTTTTTCCCCTACTTATTTTATCTCTATCAACTAAATTCTACAGCATAAAAAACTGTGGTATAGAACGAGACTTTTCTGTTAGTTGTGGCGTCTTGGCAAGGTTTCCAGAATTTCACTTTCGGAACTATTAAAAAACCAACTAATCTCCTTTAGTTCTTTTAGTTTTCATGTTTGTTTCACCAGCTGCCTGCAGATTTATAGCAGGAAGGCTGACCCTTTCTTATGAGAGTGAAAGAGATCCCATCAAAGACCATTGTCCTTCCTGATATGGCATCTTAAAATTAAGATGTTCAACCAAATGATGATGCTTCACACAGTGTCTGCTAGCTTGAGAGGAGACATGGGGACGTGCTTGTAATGCGCATATACAGGCACCTCCCTGTTAATTAAAATGATGAATGTAGGACAGATTGGGAGGTTGGTTATTTTCCCCACAAAACCTTCAGAAATTGGTTTTACATAACTAGTTTTAGAACCATCTTAGCCTGTTGTTGCCTCAAGATAGGATAACTGTTGCAGACACTTACCCATCATACTGTTGCCCTACGTAAGGCCATTCATCTATATATATCATTTTTGGGTAGAGGGAGAGGGCTGTACCTGAATATGATGTGCTTATTGAAGAGAGAATAAGATACCTTGATGAAGAAATGAGAAAGGGAGATATGGCCTGAGCAATGCCTCAGATATATCAGGATCTTTCTTCTGTGCCGTGCTTATGTTACCAGGCAGCTGTTTACAGTATTTGTAAAGGTGTGGTGTTCTGAAGAGCATTATCTGCAGTTGAAGCCATGTCCATGCTTCTGAGTTGTGCACCTTTCTAGCTTGCTTTGTTGGTCTTGCCTAAGTTCATCTGCCTCTCCTGATTGCTGTCTGTTCAACTCTTTAGTCTCCTGTCTTCTGCTCTTTCTTTGTAAGCCTCCCATTCTGCCATTTACTGATGCGGCACTATGAACCTTGCACTTTCCATATTGCCTTTTTGTATTTTCTTCTGTTTCTGTTACATTTGATGTTATTGCCACTGCCTGTGTGTATGTAAATGTACTAGAGAGAAACAGAGGGAACTAGAGCAGGAAAAGGTCAGAGGGAGACAGAGAAAAAAGGGGAAGAAAATTGAAGGAAAAAGGGGAGGGAGAGGCATAAGGATGGGAAAAGGAAGAAGAAACAGAGGGTTTGGAAAGGTAAGGAGAGGCCCTAGGAGGAGGGTACTAATGAGAGGTAGGAGAGCTGGAAAGGGAGGGTGGTTTGGAGAGGCTAAGAGGCAGAGAATTGGAGGAGGAGGCAGAGGCAGGGAAGCCCAGAGAGTGGATGGAAATGGAAAAGAAGCAGGGGAGTAGAGATAGAGGGGGAAGGGCAGGGAGGGAGGTGTAAGAGCAGGGGAGGAATCTGGAGAGAGCTACCAAGACAGAATGTGCTGTTCTCCCTGGTCTTGCCCTTTGCTTTTTTTTAAAAATCAGATAGGTATGTTTTAAAAAGTGACTACTATAGAATATTTTAACTTTTTTTCTTTAACTTACCAAGTTACTTGATAGAAACCTTCTACTGGTTTTTCTTTTTTAATCAGTTAGATAGGTTTGAATAAGTGTCTATTACAGGATATTGCAACTTTAAAAAAAAAGTTTGCTAACAAACATTGTCAGTCAATAGAAAGGTAGTCTTTAATAATAGAATTCCAGCTTTTGAGCTCTTGATGCATATGGGATTTATTAACATATATGTAATTGTTTTGTTATTTTGTGGGGTGGCAAGACAGTAAATTCACTGAAAGTCAAAAATGACTAAAAAGGAGATGGCTAATACTTAAATGAATTTTTCTGTTTTTGCACTTGACTGCTTTTGGTATATGTTAGGCAAAGACACAGTAAGTGTGCTAGTTACTATAGCTTGTTAGTGACAAGTATGCATATACCTTTACAGGAAGTAGAAATGAAGCATTGTGAAATAATTTAAATAAATATCCATTGAATAAATCAGAAAATCTGAATAGAAGATGTCAGCTTTTTTCCTTGTTATTAACTGAGGGAGTATGATATGATCTAAGTTTTTGTTCTCTAGATATAAGAATCTTGAATTACTGAAACAGAAACTACTGAGTTATAGGCAGAAAATAAATGGATTAGCAAGTGTTTGCAATGATGAAATCAAATACCCAACTCAGTTTTAATGGTTTTGACTATGTTGCATAAATGTATATTGACCTTTTTTCATTGATACCTTAGTTGTGTACATTTAAATAATTATAGAAACATTGGAATATGATACTGTAGGAAATTTATGTTTTTGCTTCTAAAATCCTTTTATTCCTCAGGGCTTCTGTATGTAATGTACTGTTGACTTGCTGCAAAGATAACATATGTCGTCTTTGGGTAGAGACATTTTTACCAAATGATTGTTTGCTCTATGGAAGTGACTGCAGCCATTGGACTGAACCAATTAATTTAACAAATAACATCAAGAGAAACGTTTCCAGTAAAGAACGAGTTCAAAATGCTTCAGATGTGAGTCTTTTTATTAGATGTTTTTCCTATATATTTTAATATCTTTTGTACAAGGCCTTTTTGTAACATTCATCTTAATATTCAAAATCATGGATAGTTATGAAAAAATATATGTCTTAGGAAATCAGTTCTCAGAAAATTTTCAGTATTTTTTTTTTGTCTACCATGAAACTGCCTATAATTACAAAGTTAACCTTAGGTTAACTGATGATATCAAAAGGATGATCATACTTAACTTAGCTGAAATAACATAAAGTAAATTAAGATCTGAGAATGCAAAAATTTGACTGTAAAAATAATTTATTATTTTTCTTTCTTTAGGGCTTAAGGTGTTTGTCCTGTCATTACAGGAATAATTAGTTTATCAGATTATGTTCTACATTTGTTATCGTTCAAACCTCCAAGAACTTGAATTACTATAGTATGGCAAAACTAAAGTCATTTTTTGATGTTGGGGCTGATTAAACATAGAGTAGTTACATGGATTCTTGAAAATAAGAAAGCGATTTAAAAATGATTTATCTTTGAATGTTGTGTATGATTATGGAAATACTGTTTCTCAAATTTAGATTGTGTTGCTAGTGGCATAGAATATAATTACATGTGTATTGTATAGAGACTCAACCACTGAGACTCAACCAGTGGTTATATATAATAATAGTTGAAAGAAGTCCTTGACTAGGAATCACCTTTAGGTGATGTTCTGTTCTGTATAAAGTATTATATCATATGAAAGATGAGAATAGCAATATTTGCTTTGTCTACCTCATAGATCAAGTGAGGTGATTGCAGTGAAAGTGCTTTGTAAACTATGAAATACCATCCTAATGAATGGTGGTAATATTATTCAGTGCTTTGTGGTCATAGGAAGTAACCTGTGGATACAAAGAGAACTGTATAAATAGGGATATCATTTTCCACAGATGCATTGTAAACTTTTTTTTTAATTAAGAAAATATTAAATCAAAATTTAACATATTGTGTGATGGTTTAAAGAAGAGTCGGGCAGTTAAAAGTTCCAAGCTTATTTCATGTTTCATGTTTGTTGTACAAAAATACTGTAAGGTACTTGTACATATAGACTTACCTGAAATAGGAGCGTCTGACAATCATTATATAACTTATATGCTTATAACAAAATAGCCGTCAGTTTTACTTGGTTTTGCATTGTTTCACATTGTTTTTATTCTTATAGGTAAATCTGAAATTTTTTCGTAGAGGTCGGAGATCGCTTGCACTTGTAGCACATACTGGATACCTGCCACACCAGCAAGACCCTCATCATGTTCACAGGAACACTCCACTGCATGCCAATGCACTTTGCCACTTTCATATAGCAGCCAGCATCAACCCAGCCACAGGTAATAAAGCGCTGTTCAGAAAATGTTTTTCACATCAAGTAGATTGATTTTTATGACCAATAAGTTATACTATACTTATTGAGTAAGTAAAAAATTACAGGTGATTTCCTTAGCTAACTTTTCATTATAGCCAGCTCACTGGTGATAGAAAAGGTTTTTGTTTACTTGTTTGCTTTTTAAGGCTGTGATTTGGTCTGTAATTTTAGATCATGATAAGTCATTGAGATGTTCTGTATTACTTTATTCAAAAGTTGAGATTTGAACTGATACTTAACTAAGAAATTAACACCTCAGAATTATAATTACCATATAGTTGTTCATATGAAACCGGTATGTTTTGTACTTAATCTTTGGAGCCATTTCAGAAATAGGGCAGAAATATTGTAGAAGTTATAACTGAAGAATTAAAAAACCTTGTTTTGTGGTCAGATATGTACTTTGAGATAGATTGAAAGATCTAGAATACCTGGATTTATCTGAATTTGAAGACTGAAGTGTTTATCATTATAGTAAATATTTTATGTTAGTTTAAAAACCAGGTGGTCACAGTTGGGCATTTAAGGTAGAATCTTAAAATATTGCTGAGAAAAAGTTAAAAATAATATTTGCACATAATGTTTGTTGTACAACAAACATGAATGTGCAAATATTATTTGCACCATCTATACAGGAAATATAAAGTTAACCTCCCTTCACATCTATTCCATCCTAGTCTTCCTCCTCAGAAGGTAACCACTCTAATGAATTTTTGTGTATTTTGAGATATTCTTTTGTTTGTTTATTTTGTTGCACCAGGTCTTCATTGCAGCATGAAAACACTTAATTTTGGCATGCAGGATCTAGTTCCCTGACCAGGGATTGAATCCAGGCCCTCTGTATTGAAAGGGCAGAGTCTTAGCCACTGGACCACCAGGAAAGTCCGGAGATATTCTTAAACATAAATTAAGCACAACCTATTTACATATAACACACTGGATTTGCAGTATTGCGTCCTTCAAGAAACATAGAATGAATATGGTCCATTAGTTACTTGAATCAAAGTGAGAAGTTCATAGAATGAGTACAGTCCATTAGTTACTTGAATCAAAGTGAGAAGTGCTTTGATAAGTTAAAAGTGCAGAGATACCTGTTGTAGGAATAAAGTGTATTTGCCTATTTTTTTTTTCAGTTTTATTTGGTTAATAACAGTTCCAGCATTAAAAGAATCCATGAGCCAAGAAAATGTAAATGGGAGAATATTGAATGATTTTTATTGAAAATTATATTATTACCTTATCAAAAAATACTATATTGTCAGTGCTTATAGTATCCAGAGGAAGCTCTGAGGTCAATGGAATAATTTTGAAAGTCTTTGTGAGTAAAAGACAGTATTTTGAGAATAGAGAAAGCTTGAATTCTCACTTTAATAGAAAAGACTGAGGTGTTATGGAAAAAGAAACCCTAAGTTACAATGTAACATCTTCTTGACTACCTTACAATAAGGAAAACTCTCAAAACCTTTCTTCAGATTCTAGGTACCCAAGAAAAGTTCATACATTTAGGGAAAATCAAATAAAAATAATAACTTTAGGAGCTATATTAGATTCTGTGGATACTTTCTTTCCTTAAATTAGGTCTTTTAGAATGACCTTTCTGCAAGGCCCAACGTAGATTTGGCTTCACTTATTTGTTCATCAATAGAAATAGATACAGGGGAGAAGTTCATAACAGTATGTTCTCTTAGTTCTAACACTTAAACCCTCTCCATGATTACTTCTCATAAGAAATGATTTTACCAGATTTTTTGAGTGAGGTCAGAAGGCAAAGGAAATGTGATTACTTTTCAACCAGAATGCTTCTGCTAAAAGTCAGCCTAAGCCCCTCCTTTTTTGTGTACGTAACAGCTAGGCCTGTTATCTACTTCAGGATTACTTATCTCTTCTGGGTTGATTTCAGAAAGTTGAAAATCAGAAAATCCTACTCATGAAGTTTCTCGGGGACAGTTTAAATCTCTGACAATATTGTGTATCCACCTAGCAACAGTGCAATTGGTAGTTCAGCCCCTCAAGGCTTTTATTGTGTCTTTAGTGCCGTATAGGAACTGGAGATACAATAATGATCAAAACATTATTGATCATTGCTCATATGAAGCATATAACCAGATAGGAGATAGATAAATACTAATTAAACAATTATACTAATGAATATATACTTATAAACAGAGCTCTTGAATTGGATAATATCCATCAACTCTATTTCCTATTTTTAAAAATCAGCAGATTTGTTCTGGAGAAAATTATTAACCTTCCCTGAATCTATTCCAACCTGTACTGTTCAGCAGAGACTTTAATAATAATAGACAAATCTTTCTTTACCTCTATTATGTAAGAATTGTCATTTTTTACAATTTACTCTGAATTTGTACTTCAGTATACTTTACTTAGCAATGATTTCAAAAGTAATACCAAGGGACCAGATTTTATTTTGTTTTTTAGCTGAGTTGGCTTGTCTTGAATGATTTTCTTGAATATAAGAAGAGAACCTCAGTTTCATACTATCTGATTTCAATCTTGATGGTAATAAATAAACAGTATCTATTGCAGTATCTATCTTGGGATTAGATAGGTAGGTCATAAAAAAAGTTAATATGTCAGTCTCTTAAGTAAAAGAAAGTTGTTGCTATTGAGGTAAACATATCACTGGTTCCTTTGACAACTTGATGATGACATTTTAAATGGTAGATCAGGTTAAAATATGTTTCTAACGAATTTCTGTATAAATTAAGAGCACTGTTAACATGTCTACAAATTATAGATAGGTTTCTTAATGAGAACATTTTATAACTGTAGAAAAATACATATGCGTGTATATATAAGTAAGTTATGATATGTGACTTAGAATGTATACTTTTCTGTCCTTTACAGTAAGTATATTAAATATACCATTTAAGTCTGTTTTTTCATTAGTAACAATTGTGGGAACCATTATATTGTGAGTCTTACAGATTAAATAAAATGTGGTTTATATGCTAGCATGATAGAAATTATAAATTTGATTTTTTTTTCTTGTTCTTTGTAGACATTCCACTTCTTCCTTCTATTACCTCTCTGAGTCTAAGTGAAAATGAAGAGAAGAGTGGACCTTTTGTGGTACACTGGCTAAACAATAAAGAGTTGCATTTTTCTTTGTCCATGGAAGTCTTTTTACAACAACTTAGAAAAAGTTTTGAGCAACCATCTTCTGAGACCAGTGTAGAAGATTCTAATCAGGCAGATGTAAAATCTGATGAAGGTAAAGCTCTAAGAACGTTAAAAACTATGGCGTTTTGTTTAAGATAGCGAAGATTTTTATATTAGGGTAGCACCAGCTGCTGTTAGAAATAACCTTCAGATTTCAGTGGCATAATACACATTTGGACTAGCTCATATAATAATCCAGTATAGACGTTTTTGTTCCAAGTGTCTTACTTCCTGATGGTAATGTAGGACTTAGAATTCTCCATACTTATGCTTCTGTGGGCCACTAGGGTCTTGCTGCTCAGAGGACTATCTGCAGACTAGTAGCACTGGCATTATTAGGAATGCACAATTTCATGCTCCACCTGGAGATGCTAAACAAGAATCTGCAATTTAGTGAAATTCCCAGGTGAGTTGTATGTATATTAAAGTTTGAGAAGCAGTACACTTAGGGCTTAAGCTCTACATTCAGTTTCTATTCATTCAGCCTCAGTCAAGTAGGGGGAAGGCAATGGCACCCCACCCCAGTACTCTTGCCTGGAAAATCCAATGGATGGAGTAGCCTGGTGGGCTGCAGTCCATAGGGTCGCTAACAGTCGGACAGACTGAGCGACTTCACTTTCACTTTTCTCTGTCATGCATTGGAGAAGGAAATGGCAACCCACTCCAGTATTCTTGACTGGAGAATCCCAGGGACGGGGGAGCCTGGTGGGCTGCCGTCTATGGGGTCACACAGAGTCGGACACGACTGAAGTGACTTAGCAGCAGCAGCAGCAGCAGTCAAGTAGAGAGAAATCAAGTGTTTTTTAAATTACAAGTTTACATGTTCCCCTTAAAAAAAATTAAACAGTACCATCATATGTAAAGTTTCCATATTGTTAAATTTGATGAGCATTCTTCCAGATATTATTTTTTCTTTGTTCATGCAAGTATATGTAAAGGTAGTTTCTTTTTAATTGTACTATGGGATTTCATTTTTAAATGAACATAGTGTTCTGTAGCTTGCTTAAATTCAGTATTCAGCACTTTTCTCGCTCATTATTTTTAACAGCTCCTGAATCAGGAGACTCAAGAGAAAACTTAAGCATTTTCTTGTTGATAAACATTTAAATTGATTTCAGTTGTTTCTCACTATATACTGATAATGGTAAAATCACGCATCTCTTTATCTTTGTGTGAAGCTTTCTCTAAGGTGGATCCCTAGATGGGGAATTAGCATATTGTGTAAGCATTTTTAAATTTCAATAACTTGCCAAATTGCGCCCCCCCCCGAGTAATGTTTTACAAGTTTATGCTCCCTTTAAGTAAGTCAGTGTTAGGCGCTCAGTTGTGTCCGACTCCCTGTGCCCCCTTTACCTATTCTCCAGTCAGTATTAGTCCTTCTACTGATAATCCAGTGACCTTATCCAGTGATAACTCCAGTGGCCTTATATTCCTGGAGCAAAATTAGTTTTAAAGGGAACCCCATTTCCTGTTTTATGAAAACATGTTTTTCATTTTGAATGCATTTGTAAAGATAGATTAAGAATGCATTTCTTAATTTATAGTAGTAGCTTGATTGTATTTATATGGTTCATGAACTCTTTTGCTTATAGAGATCGATGACAGCGTTGATGATCTGAAAATAAATCATGAAAAGAAGGAATTGGGTGGTGATAAACTGGTACCAAATTCAAGTTTTGTACCATTATCATCATCTGCTATTGATCATCAGATTGAAGTACTTCTGTCTGAATGGAGTAAAAATGCAGACATGCTATTCAGTATTCATCCCATGGATGGTTCTTTGCTGGTTTGGCATGTGGATTGGCTGGACGAATACCAGCCTGGTATGTTTCGTCAAGTACAGGTATTATTTTTATGATCTCTGGAGAGCTACTTTTTGTTAAATGTGGGTACTGTTTTGTAAAACCTCTTTATATAGTTTCATGTCTTCTAATGCTCATGTTCTTAATTCCAGGTGTCCTTTGTTTCCAGAATTCCTGTAGCTTTCCCCACAGGTGATGCAAACTCTCTCTGTAAAAGCATAGTGATGTATGCCTGTACCAAGAATGTTGACTTGGCTATTCAGCAAGGGAAACAAAAACCTTCCAGCCTGACACGTTCCACATCAATGCTTATCTCTTCTGGTCACAGTAAATCAACTAATAGTTTAAAATTAAGTATTTTTACCCCTAATGTTATGATGATTTCAAAGCATGCTGACGGCTCCCTGAATCAATGGCTTGTCAGTTTTGCCGAAGAATCTGCTTTTTCTACAGTTCTCAGTATTTCCCACAAATCCAGATACTGTGGTCATCGCTTTCATCTTAATGATTTAGCTTGTCACTCAGTATTACCATTATTGCTGACAACATCACACCATAATGCATTAAGGACACCAGATGTTGATAACCAAAAGCAACCTGATGACGCTGTGAATATTGAAGAATGTCCTTTGGCAGAACAGAATAAAAGCACTATTGACATGGCCTTTCAGGATCCCAATGCAGTTTACAGTGAGCTTATTCTTTGGAGAGTTGATCCAGTTGGGCCATTGTCTTTCTCTGGAGGTGTTTCTGAGCTTGCCCGGATTAATTCTCTTCACGTTTCTGCATTTTCCAATGTGGCGTGGCTGCCCACTCTTATTCCCAGTTACTGTCTAGGTAAGCATTCTGATTTTTACTTAAGAACTTTAGATTTTCTGATGTTGCTTAAAAGTTAAATTTTAAATGTTTTTTAAATACATCTAGGTGCATATTGCAACTCTCCTAGTGCGTGCTTTGTAGCAAGTGATGGACAGTATCTGAGATTATATGAAGCAGTTATTGATGCCAAGAAGCTTTTGTATGAGCTTTCCAATCCTGAAATTTCTGTAAGTAAATGACTTTTGAAACTAAGAATGAAATATGATATGTTTAAATAGTTAATTTATACTTTCTGAGCAATTTCTAGGATTGTCATATAAAATTTATAATGTATTTTTGGTTATTTTTTGCACATTTACATTATAGTCTTAGTGATAGTCTTATAGTGATCCCAATCCCTTAAAAAGAAACCACGTCTTTCATTCATTCCAAAAGTAGAATCTAGTGTCCAGCAATATGTAGTACTTCCTTTAGTTGTTCAGCCGCAAGTCACGTCTGACTCCTTTGTAACCTCATGCCAGGCTCCTCAGTGTGTGGGATTTCTAGGCAGGAATCCTGGAGTGGGTTGCCATTTCCCTCTCCAGGGACTCTTCCCAACCCAAGGATCGAACCCATGTCTCTTGCATTGGCAGGCAGATTCTTTACCACTGAGCCACCAAGGAAGTCACATAGTATTTCCTGGCTCAGAGATACATGGGGACTTCTGGCAGTATATTGCTGAATCATGTTGGTTTATCTGTAGGTTATTTATGAACAGGGGAAGCTGAAATAATAAGAGTGGCATTTTAATCTTAATCAAAAGAAAAAAGCTTTTAGTTTGGTTATCAGTGGTCTGCCCCTATCTTTTTTTTTTGTTTTCCCCTAAGTTAATTTACAGAAGACAAAGTTTTTTTTTTAAAGCATACAGTGTTATAGTAGCAACATATTTCTTGAGGGTCTTCTCTTTCAGGAATTGTTTTTAAGTGCTGGGAATTTAGATGTGAATAAAACACAAAAATCTCAGCTTACATTCAGTGAAAGAATATAGAAAAAAGGTCAAAATATATTAATAAATACTTTGGAGAGAAACAGTGTTGCAGAAGTAGTAGGGAGTGCCAAGTAAAGTGCTGGTCAGGGAAAGCCTCATAGTAGCAACATATTTCTTGAGGGTCTTCTCTTTCAGGAATTGTTTTTAAGTGCTGGGAATTTAGATGTGAATAAAACACAAAAATCTCAGCTTACATTCAGTGAAAGAATATAGAAAAAAGGTCAAAATATATTAATAAATACTTTGGAGAGAAACAGTGTTGCAGAAGTAGTAGGGAGTGCCAAGTAAAGTGCTGGTCAGGGAAAGCCTCACAGAAGTGGTACAGTTTGAGCAAAGACCTGAAGGAGATGAAGAAGCTACCTGTGTGGATATTTAGAGGGAAAAGTATTTCAGCAAAGCAAGTGTAAAGATCCTTAGACCAGAGCATGTTTGGTAGGTAAGGATCATCAAGGAGGCTGTTGGGGCTGGTGAAGGATAAATGAGGTGGAAAGTAATACAAAATAAAGTTAAAAAGTTAGCCTGGCCTTTGCAGTAAAAGACCTCATAGGCCATTGTAGTTACTTTGAATTTTACTCTGAATGACATAGAAACTGATGTAAAGAATGACAGTGATATGATCTGACTTAGGCTTTAAAGTATCGCTCTGTTTGCTCTATAGATTAGACATGGGAAGCAGAAGTGTTATCAGAGAGACCAATTCAGGAAGCTATTACAGTAGTTTAGGAAAGAGTGAAAGGGGGTTAGAATAAGGTGAAGTCCCTCAGTCGTGTCTGACTCTTTGCGACGCCGTGGACTGTAACCTACTAGGCTTCTCCTTCCATGGGATTCTCCAGGCAAGAATACTGGAGTGGACTGCCATTTCCTTCTCCAAGGGATCTTGCTGACCCAGGGATCGAACCCAGGTCTCCCGCATTGGAGGCAGACGCTTTAACCTCTGAGCCGTCAAATCTGGATGTGTTTTGAACATTGACTATAAGGATTGGACTGGATACGGGGTTTGTGTGAGAAAAAGAGGATAACTCCCAAGGCTTGCCTTGAGATGTGAAGAATATGTAAATAGGTTTTGAGGTACAGGGAGGATTCAAGAGCCTGACTTTGGACATGTTAATTTTGAAATGCCTGTTTGATATCCAAGAGATCTAGTAGGCTAGTGTCTGGAGTTTAGAGGGAGGCCTCGTCTGAAGATAGAAGATAAGTACCTGTTAGAATATAAAGTTGTGATGCTGAATGAGATCTCTGAGGGAGAGGCTATAGTTGGAAAGTAGAAATGGTAGGAAGATTGAACCCTGTGGCATTCCATTGTTAAAAGTGGGGAGAGTGTGGTGTATAAAGGAAGCCAAAATGAAGAAATTTCTAGGAGGAAGAAATAACAGATTCATACGCTGATAGATCAGGCATGATGAAGATTGAATTTAACCATATGACTTTGACAAGAGCAGTCAGGAGATGATGTGGCTCAAGAAATCACTGTTTATAAATAGTATGTTAATTTGTTTATTTAGCTTTGTTTGTCAAAGTTAATGCTAAAAAGCTTTGATTCTTGGAACATTTCCATGAGATTGAAGTCAGTCTTTCATAGTTAAAAATATAAAATACTTTTTCTCCTTGCTGCTGCTAAGTCACTTCAGTCGTGTCCGACTCTGTATGACCCCATAGACGGCAGCCCACCAGGCTCCCCCATCCCTGGGATTCTCCAGGCAAGAATACTGGAGTGGGTTGCCATTTCCTTCTCCAATGCATGAAAGAGAAAAGTGAAAGTGAAGTCACTCAGTCTGTCCGACTGTTAGCGACCCCATGGACTGCAGCCCACCAGGCTACTCCATCGCCATTGCCTTCCCCGCTTTTTCTCCTTAACGATTACCAAATATTGCTTTTGTTTTTCTCTGCACCAACNAAGTGAAGTCACTCAGTCTGTCCGACTGTTAGCGACCCCATGGACTGCAGCCCACCAGGCTACTCCATCGCCATTGCCTTCCCCGCTTTTTCTCCTTAACGATTACCAAATATTGCTTTTGTTTTTCTCTGCACCAACTGAGCTATGTAACTCTATTCATTCCTGTGTAATTGCCTGGTAAAATCCCAGAATGTTTATAATAAAAGAGACTTGTGAACTTATTTAGTCTCACCTGAACTTATTTATTGTTTGTCTGTTATGCCTCAAATTTTACATCATTTTTTATTTTTTTTAAAATTTAATTGTTTAATAATGGAAATATCCATTTTTTCAAAAACAGAAATATGTTGGTGAAGTGTTTAACATCGTAAGTCAACAGTCAACAGCCAGGCCAGGATGCATTATCGCGTTAGATCCCATTACCAAACTTGTAAGTATTATTTTTCTGGCCACTTAGCATTAATAAATAATATGTATGTCAACTTATGTTGGTATTTATTTACATTCAGCAAGGCAGGAAAACCCAACTACTTCATGTTTTTCAAGAAGACTTCATTTTGAATAATCTTGAGAAGAAAAGACTGGGAAAAGACAGAATGTTATCTGATGCAGGTAAAGAATATTTTATGTAATGAGATATAAAATGTATAGTATGTTAGGCAGTTAATAAAGATAAGTTGATGTAGTGTTTCATGTCTGAGTTTAAATTTTTCCTATGTACATTTGTGATAATATTTGTCATAAATACCGCTTCCCTGGTGGCTCAGAGGTTAAAGCATCTGCCTCTAATACAGGAGACCTGGGTTCGATCCGTGGGTCGGGAAGATCCCCTGGAGAAGGAAATGGCAACCCACTCCAGTATTCTTGCTTGGAGAATCCCATGCTTGTAGTGCTTTTGTAACCTTTAAATACAATGATGGAAAGATGCTGCAAATGAGAAATATGGATGTAAAGGGTTATTTATATCAACAGAATGTTCTTTATTTTTCATGTTAAAATGTTAATAGCTGTCTATGTTAATAGTGAAATATGTCATTAATACCAACAGGCAGCTCACCTAATGGATTTTCTGAAAAATTCTACCTAATTGTAATAGAGTGCACCCAAGACAGCCGTTCATTGTTACACATGTGGAATTTGCATTTAAAATCCATTCCTGTCTCATTGGGTGAGTTTTTTTTTTTTTTCCTATTAGATTTAGATTAACAAAGTATGTATAGATGGATTGGTGGATATTTTTTAAAGTTGTTTTTATTGACAGGATAATTGTAGTTTATTCTGTTAATTAAGGAAAAAACAATTTCTCAGTTTTCTTGTCATAAAGAAACATAGGAATATGTTTACATTTTTATCTTTTATAAGGCAGTTTTGGATTATAAAATTTAGCAATTTTAATGTTTATCGGGGTTCCCTCCCAGTGTTTTGGTTCTTTTTTTATGTTTTATAGATGAAAAAGTAGATACAAAAATATCTGAAGCAGCTTGGCAGCCAGAAGAACATTCTTCTTCTCCAGAGAAGATCCTATCCCCCTTTTCACAGAAGTATCAGGCTTGCAGAGCAAATCTCCAGAGTACCAGCAAGTTGACTCTGTCTTCAGAAATGGTTTATAGTCAAGAGTTGCATTTGCCTGAAGGAGTTGAGATAATAAGTGTTAAGCCATCAGCAGGTGTGTAAACTTTGTAAAAAGAGACTGATACATTTGGCAGTGCATGAAGGTTTACTATGTATTTAAAAATACGTGCAGCTCCCATTTTTTAAATTCACACAGAAGCAGAAATGGAAAGAATGGCTTTCAATATCCTAAATTAAAAATTTAAATTTCTCGTTATGATTACTCTGGCATTTGTCAGCCAGAACTGTCTTAAGTATTGATTTCCAAGACAAGTTTTTATTATCCTTTTGTAAAGATGAAGTGAAAGTTTCCACGGCAGACTTAATAATGGAGTTGCACCTTATTGGTAATGGCGACCAGGAGCTCTGTGCTCTGAAGAACTCTTAAGTGTGTAGTTCCTGATAAATATCTACCATCCTCATCCTTAGGGCAGTGGTCCTCAAAATGTGGTCCCCAGACCAGCAGCATCAGCATTGTTTGGGAAGTTGTAAGAAGTGCAAATTCTTGGGTCATACCGTAGACTTACTGAATCATAAACTCTGGGGTGGGACCCAGCAGTCTTGTTTTGACAAACCTTCCAGGTCATTCCAGTGTACAAAATATCACGGTATCAAGGGTATCATGAAAACCAAGACAAAAATCCATCTTTTTAATCACCTAGTTCTTTCATTTTCTTAGTCACAGTGTGGATTTTTGGTCTTCTTTACTTATCACTTTTGACTAGCTACTTCGACTGCTCTTCAGTTTGCCATGTAATCAAGCACTTAATCTTTTGTAATTGGTGAAGTTAGTAGGAGTATTACAGTGTCATGATAAATTTTTTTTAATATTCTGAGATTTTTTTTTGGTATATTTTAATAAAAGAGGAGTCAGTGCAAGGAAAGTTAAAGTTTGAAAAAAAAAATGGCTTTTGTATTGATGAAATTTTAAGAGCTGTTATCCTTAGCCATTGGAGAAAGCAGTGGCACCCCACTCCAGTACTCTTGCCTGGAAAATCCCATGGATGGAGGAGCCTGGTAGGCTGCAGTCCATGGGGTTGCTAGAAGTTTGACACGACTGAGTGACTTCACTTTCACTTTTCACTTTCATGCATTGGAGAAGGAAATGGCAACCCACTCCAGTGTTCTTGCCTGGAGAATCCCAGGGATGGGGGAGCCTGGTGGGCTGCTGTCTCTGGGGTTGCACAGAGTTGGACACAACTGAAGTGACTTAGCAGCAGCAGCAGCAGCATCCTTAGCCAAAAAAGTATACTCTTCACTACTCAATTCTAAAAAAATTTTTATAGCAAGTGTAAGAGAAACTGAAGATGTTTCTAAAAATAATCTTTGGTGCAAGTTGAGTTTAGAAGAAAAAAGAAGTCCTAGAGCAGGAGAAGAAATTTCTTTTGTTTGACAAAAGCAGTAGCATATGATAAAAGCTTTTTTTCCTAGTCTTAACAATTTTTTTTTTAAACTGAGACTTTTGGGAAGGGATGGCTTCCCTGGTAGCTCAGCGGTAAAGAATCCACCTGCAGTGCAGGAAATGCAGGTTAGATCCCTGGGTTGGGAAGATCTCCTGGAGAAGGAAACAGCATTCCAGGATTCTTGCCTAGGAAATCCAATGGACAGAGGAGCCTGGTAGGCTGCAATTCATGGGGTTGCAAGAGTCAGACACACTTAGCAGTGACTAAACCACCACTGAACTCTTTATTATCTGTTTAGCTCAGAGAAACTACTGGACAGTGCTAATTGTGTCCTTTTGCAGTACTGCTAAATCCATAAGAACTTTAAAAAAAGTTAACAGTATGTTGAAATATGCTTGTAAAATGCAATAGATGTTCCATATAACATCTATATTGTGATTACTAATTTATATTTAATAGTTTAGGATAGGGCTTAACAAACTATGGGTCACCTGCTTGTTTCATAAGTAAGTTTGGAACACAGCCACACCTATTTGTCTACTTTTGTGTATGGCTGCTTTGTTCTACAATGGCAGAGTTGAGTAGTTACAACAGAGACTCTGTGGCTAACAGAGCCTAATTATTATTCTTTGGCCCTTTAAGAAAAGTTTACCAATGCCTGATTTAGGAAATTGAGTATTTAGTACATTAAACCCAAGGAAACGTATGTCCCGAGAATCTTCNCCACTTAGCATTAATAAATAATATGTATGTCAACTTATGTTGGTATTTATTTACATTCAGCAAGGCAGGAAAACCCAACTACTTCATGTTTTTCAAGAAGACTTCATTTTGAATAATCTTGAGAAGAAAAGACTGGGAAAAGACAGAATGTTATCTGATGCAGGTAAAGAATTTTTTATGTAATGAGATATAAAATGTATAGTATGTTAGGCAGTTAATAAAGATAAGTTGATGTAGTGTTTCATGTCTGAGTTTAAATTTTTCCTATGTACATTTGTGATAATATTTGTCATAAATACCGCTTCCCTGGTGGCTCAGAGGTTAAAGCATCTGCCTCTAATACAGGAGACCTGGGTTCGATCCGTGGGTCGGGAAGATCCCCTGGAGAAGGAAATGGCAACCCACTCCAGTATTCTTGCTTGGAGAATCCCATGCTTGTAGTGCTTTTGTAACCTTTAAATACAATGATGGAAAGATGCTGCAAATGAGAAATATGGATGTAAAGGGTTATTTATATCAACAGAATGTTCTTTATTTTTCATGTTAAAATGTTAATAGCTGTCTATGTTAATAGTGAAATATGTCATTAATACCAACAGGCAGCTCACCTAATGGATTTTCTGAAAAATTCTACCTAATTGTAATAGAGTGCACCCAAGACAGCCGTTCATTGTTACACATGTGGAATTTGCATTTAAAATCCATTCCTGTCTCATTGGGTGAGTTTTTTTTTTTCCTATTAGATTTAGATTAACAAAGTATGTATAGATGGATTGGTGGATATTTTTTAAAGTTGTTTTTATTGACAGGATAATTGTAGTTTATTCTGTTAATTAAGGAAAAAACAATTTCTCAGTTTTCTTGTCATAAAGAAACATAGGAATATGTTTACATTTTTATCTTTTATAAGGCAGTTTTGGATTATAAAATTTAGCAATTTTAATGTTTATCGGGGTTCCCTCCCAGTGTTTTGGTTCTTTTTTTATGTTTTATAGATGAAAAAGTAGATACAAAAATATCTGAAGCAGCTTGGCAGCCAGAAGAACATTCTTCTTCTCCAGAGAAGATCCTATCCCCCTTTTCACAGAAGTATCAGGCTTGCAGAGCAAATCTCCAGAGTACCAGCAAGTTGACTCTGTCTTCAGAAATGGTTTATAGTCAAGAGTTGCATTTGCCTGAAGGAGTTGAGATAATAAGTGTTAAGCCATCAGCAGGTGTGTAAACTTTGTAAAAAGAGACTGATACATTTGGCAGTGCATGAAGGTTTACTATGTATTTAAAAATACGTGCAGCTCCCATTTTTTAAATTCACACAGAAGCAGAAATGGAAAGAATGGCTTTCAATATCCTAAATTAAAAATTTAAATTTCTCGTTATGATTACTCTGGCATTTGTCAGCCAGAACTGTCTTAAGTATTGATTTCCAAGACAAGTTTTTATTATCCTTTTGTAAAGATGAAGTGAAAGTTTCCACGGCAGACTTAATAATGGAGTTGCACCTTATTGGTAATGGCGACCAGGAGCTCTGTGCTCTGAAGAACTCTTAAGTGTGTAGTTCCTGATAAATATCTACCATCCTCATCCTTAGGGCAGTGGTCCTCAAAATGTGGTCCCCAGACCAGCAGCATCAGCATTGTTTGGGAAGTTGTAAGAAGTGCAAATTCTTGGGTCATACCCTAGACTTACTGAATCATAAACTCTGGGGTGGGACCCAGCAGTCTTGTTTTGACAAACCTTCCAGGTCATTCCAGTGTACAAAATATCACGGTATCAAGGGTATCATGAAAACCAAGACAAAAATCCATCTTTTTAATCACCTAGTTCTTTCATTTTCTTAGTCACAGTGTGGATTTTTGGTCTTCTTTACTTATCACTTTTGACTAGCTACTTCGACTGCTCTTCAGTTTGCCATGTAATCAAGCACTTAATCTTTTGTAATTGGTGAAGTTAGTAGGAGTATTACAGTGTCATGATAAATTTTTTTTAATATTCTGAGATTTTTTTTTGGTATATTTTAATAAAAGAGGAGTCAGTGCAAGGAAAGTTAAAGTTTGAAAAAAAAAATGGCTTTTGTATTGATGAAATTTTAAGAGCTGTTATCCTTAGCCATTGGAGAAAGCAGTGGCACCCCACTCCAGTACTCTTGCCTGGAAAATCCCATGGATGGAGGAGCCTGGTAGGCTGCAGTCCATGGGGTTGCTAGAAGTTTGACACGACTGAGTGACTTCACTTTCACTTTTCACTTTCATGCATTGGAGAAGGAAATGGCAACCCACTCCAGTGTTCTTGCCTGGAGAATCCCAGGGATGGGGGAGCCTGGTGGGCTGCTGTCTCTGGGGTTGCACAGAGTTGGACACAACTGAAGTGACTTAGCAGCAGCAGCAGCAGCATCCTTAGCCAAAAAAGTATACTCTTCACTACTCAATTCTAAAAAATTTTTTATAGCAAGTGTAAGAGAAACTGAAGATGTTTCTAAAAATAATCTTTGGTGCAAGTTGAGTTTAGAAGAAAAAAGAAGTCCTAGAGCAGGAGAAGAAATTTCTTTTGTTTGACAAAAGCAGTAGCATATGATAAAAGCTTTTTTTCCTAGTCTTAACAATTTTTTTTTTAAACTGAGACTTTTGGGAAGGGATGGCTTCCCTGGTAGCTCAGCGGTAAAGAATCCACCTGCAGTGCAGGAAATGCAGGTTAGATCCCTGGGTTGGGAAGATCTCCTGGAGAAGGAAACAGCATTCCAGGATTCTTGCCTAGGAAATCCAATGGACAGAGGAGCCTGGTAGGCTGCAATTCATGGGGTTGCAAGAGTCAGACACACTTAGCAGTGACTAAACCACCACTGAACTCTTTATTATCTGTTTAGCTCAGAGAAACTACTGGACAGTGCTAATTGTGTCCTTTTGCAGTACTGCTAAATCCATAAGAACTTTAAAAAAAGTTAACAGTATGTTGAAATATGCTTGTAAAATGCAATAGATGTTCCATATAACATCTATATTGTGATTACTAATTTATATTTAATAGTTTAGGATAGGGCTTAACAAACTATGGGTCACCTGCTTGTTTCATAAGTAAGTTTGGAACACAGCCACACCTATTTGTCTACTTTTGTGTATGGCTGCTTTGTTCTACAATGGCAGAGTTGAGTAGTTACAACAGAGACTCTGTGGCTAACAGAGCCTAATTATTATTCTTTGGCCCTTTAAGAAAAGTTTACCAATGCCTGATTTAGGAAATTGAGTATTTAGTACATTAAACCCAAGGAAACGTATGTCCCGAGAATCTTCTCAGCATCATTTCCTTGAAATACAGCTTCAATCATGGAAGGCCCTTTTAGTACTTAAATAATTGTAAGCCATTCATACAGTTATATTTAAAAATATTATAGAGAAGTAGCCAGTGAATATTGATGAATTTTTAAAATGTATTGATATCTTTAAAATTAGATTTATAATAATATATAATGCTAGCAAAGAGATGTGAACAGAATGCTGGATTGAAAACCAGGACTAGGATTTAGGTTTTTTAATTCTGCCTTAGTCTGGCTATTTTGTTTAGGTATAAGATACACATTTAATCAGAGAGTCCTTAGCTGTAAATTATCTGAGTTCTTTTTTGGCTCAAGGTTTTGATAATAATGTCATTTTTATATACCATTTTGATGTCATTAAAAGCTGCTTACTGATCTTGTTGATCCTTAAGCTAAATATTGGCTGTCATGTTGTTAATGCTAGTTCATGCAAAAGACTAAAACCTTTAGTACAAGAAGAGAGATGTATTTAACCAAATTTGACATTTTATTAATGGATTATTTTGACATCATTTGACATTTTGTTAATGGGTTATTTTTATTTTAGGACATCTGAGTTCTTCTTCCATATATCCCATATGCAGTGCACCTTATTTATTGGCAACTTCATGCTCAGATGAGAAAGTAAGATTCTGGAGATGTAGAGTAATGGCTGGAGAATCTATCACATCAAAGAATGGAGAAACAGATCTTACATACATTTGGGAAGAATGGCCATTACTTATTGAAGATGGACTACAGAGCAATAGCAGTATAACTGTACCTGGTAGGCCTATAGAAGTCAGCTGTGCACACACAAATCGTTTAGCAGTAGCATATAAGCAGCCTATGTCTAATAGTAGATCTTCTCAGGACTTTGTGATGCATGTAAGTATTTTTGAATGTGAGTCTACAGGAGGTTCATGTTGGGTCCTTGAGCAGACAATTCATTTAGATGAGTTAAATACAGTGTTGGATTCTGGCATTAGTATTGATAGCAATTTAGTGGCCTATAATAAACAAGAGGTCTATTTATCTAGTAAAGAAAGTGTCACATCAAACACAAAGCATTTAGTTCACTTAGATTGGATGTCTAGAGAAGATGGTTCTCATATTCTGACTGTAGGAATTGGATCAAAACTTTTTATGTATGGACCCCTGTCTGGCAAAGTACAAGAACAGGCTGGTAAGGAAAGCCTGGCATTTCCTCTCTGGGAAAGTACTAAAGTTGTGCCCCTTTCTCAGTTTGTACTGTTACGAAGTGTGGACTTGGTTTCTTCTGTAGAAGGCTCTCCACCTTTTCCTGTTTCTTTATCTTGGGTCCGAGATGGCATCCTGGTGGTAGGAATGGATTGTGAAATGCATGTGTATTCCCAGTGGCAGCCATCTTCTAAACAAGAACCTGTTACAACAGATTCATATAATGGGAGCACTCCATCTATAACGAGTTTAATAAAACAGAGTAACTCATCAAGTTCTGGATTACATCCTCCAAAGAAAACTCTGACTCGATCCATGACTAGTCTTGCACAGAAGATCTGTGGGAAGAAAACGGCGTTTGATCCTTCTGTGGATATGGAAGATTCGGGTCTTTTTGAAGCAGCTCATGTTCTTTCCCCAACTTTACCTCAGTACCATCCTTTGCAACTTTTGGAACTCATGGATCTTGGCAAAGTTCGGAGAGCAAAGGCCATCTTGTCACATCTTGTCAAGTGCATTGCCGGGGAAGTCGTGGCTCTGAATGAAGCTGAATCTAATCATGAGCGCCGCCTTAGGTCTCTCACCATCAGTGCTAGTGGAAGTACTACTAGAGACCCCCAGGCATTCAACAAAAGTGAAAATACAGACTACACAGAAATCGATTCCGTCCCTCCACTTCCTTTATATGCCTTACTTGCAGCAGATGATGATAGCTATTACTCATCCTTAGAGAGATCTAGTAATCAGAGTACCTTAAATAACTCAAACCAGTTGTCAAAAGAAAATTATGATGAGCTTTTTCAAATGCCAGTTTTAGTGACTGATCGTCATGTGTTAGAGACAGATGAAGAAAATACAGAGCCTATGGTTATTGACCTTTCACAATACAGTCCAACTTACTTTGGTCCTGAGCATGCTCAGGTTCTTTCTGGCCACTTACTTCATTCTAGTTTACCAGGACTCAGCCGGATGGAGCAGATGTCCTTGATGGCTTTAGCAGATACAATTGCAACTACCAGCACTGATATTGGAGAAAGCAGAGACCGAAGCCAAGGTAAAACTAAATTGAGTACAGGATTAGAGGAAAAACTGATGATAATATTTTTACTTATTTTTTCACAGAAAATAATCTTAAATAATTTTTGTAAAAATGATAGCCATAAAGGTTTGTTATATCATCATCGTTCCCTTCACAATAGTTTTAACTTGAATATATGTTCTTTATCCCATAAGTTACAGTACTCTGAGAAAGTGCACAGAGGTTCATTATGCCAATTCATTTTTACCTGTGTACTTAATAACAAAAATCCAGTCCATTTTACCTGTCTACTTAATAACAAAAATCCAATCTGATCCATTACTTTTGAGTTTAGTGAAAGTTTACATTCTAAATATCTTAGATACTCCCAAATAAAAAGTGTTTTATTTCTCACATCATGGCAATTCCTATTAATTTGGATTTTTGAATATTGAGGTTTTTAAAAATTACCATTAATGTATACTCCTTCCTAGAAAAACAAACCTACTAAAATTAGGTCTTCCCTCACTCCACATTTTTTATTTTAAATTTCCTGAGTTATGAATAAAATTTATAAAATTTCCATCAGATTTCAAGTAAGATCTGAAATTAACAGCCTAACCTTAAGTACCAGATAGAGGTCAGTAGGATGCACCCTTTGGACTTTGCTTGAAAGGAGAATGTGGGGTAATTTTAAGAAAAAAGAATAACAATAATAAAAATTAAAACTTTAAGAAAAGTTAGTTGTGAATTACAATATTAAATATTACTAGTAGATATTATTTCTTGATCTGACTATATTACAACTGTTTGTTTTCTTCATGTAAAAATCAGGTCCCACTACCATGTAGCCGTTTCTTCTAGTGTTGACAGTTACTGGATGGGGCATATGACTTGGATCAATATGGAAAATATTGTACCAAGTACCACAGAGGTTAAACTGCTTTAAAATTCCTTCAGATTTTAATTTAAATATTCGTGTCAAAGGAGATTATATTATTTTTAAAAAAATCAGAGATCCTGAGTCAATTTGTTCTCTTTATTAGTTTTTAAATTATTAAACTGTACAGCTTTTCCTGTAATGTATAATTGTATAGAAAAAAAGAAAGATAATATTTAGATTGATAGCTTTTGTCAGTTTCACAATGTTTTACCCTGAGTTTGGTGCTGTGACATGGCCTGCTTACCAGAATTATTGTCACTTACTTGTGTTTTGCTCTTGAAATGGGTTTTTATAGGTAAAAATACTTTTTTTTTTTTTTTTTCTGTTTTATAGGTGGAGAAACTCTTGATGAATGTGGCTTAAAATTTCTTCTGGCTGTTCGACTTCATACTTTTCTTACAACTTCTCTTCCAGCTTATCGAGCTCAACTCCTTCGCCAAGGTGATTTGGTAGTAATCTANTTTTTTTTTTTTTTTTTTTCTGTTTTATAGGTGGAGAAACTCTTGATGAATGTGGCTTAAAATTTCTTCTGGCTGTTCGACTTCATACTTTTCTTACAACTTCTCTTCCAGCTTATCGAGCTCAACTCCTTCGCCAAGGTGATTTGGTAGTAATCTAGTAAAAGGAAGTAAGCCAAGTGGAAGAGAGGTTTAAGAACGTTTAAGTTTTCTTTGCCTGGATATGATCATGACAAGTTTGATATATTCTGAATTTCCTTAATTTGTGTTAAAAACATTGGCTTTCACTTCATCTTCTTTGCTTTAAAATTCTGAAATTTATTTTGTAGGTAGAGTTAGTGAAGAAATGGATTTTGAACAATTGAATATTACTTCAAATGCATTATACAGTACAGGCCAATTAGTATTGTTTCATTCTCTTTAATTTCTTTAAATTTTCTTTATTCTTTTTTTGATTGACATCCATCTAAATTCATTTCCCCCCCAAATTTGAGTATAACTTGAATAGAGAAATAATATATACTCAATTTTAATAGTTTTACAAAGAAAGAGTACAGAACATAGAAAATAAAAATCTTTCCACTCCCAAAACTGCTATTAACATTAATATGTATTTCAGATATTAGTTTAATAACATTTCAGATACTTTTATATTATTAGTCAGGACTCCAAAGTAATAGAAATACTTTACTTAAATCTAAGGTAACTTAAACAAAACAAGGTATTTATTGACTAAGTACCCCCAGGTTTAAGAACTAGAGCCAGCTTCTCAGATTGTTGTATCTAAAAGTTTAAACAGTGTTGTTGGAACTCTACAGCTTAACCTTTGCTCATTGGTCTCTGTCTCTTTTCTCTCTACTTCCTCCTCCCTTTCATTTTGCATTTAGTCTTAGAAAAGAGAAGCTAAAATTCTAAGTCAGATATTTATTTATTTATGAAAAATTATTAAACTTGGTTGAGAGATACGAGGGAATCTAAAAATAATTTAGAACAACAGTCCATTCACAATATAAATGTTTATTTCTTTTTTATTTACAGTTTCTTTATTCCCAAAGACTTGGGTATTGTGGGCAGTTCAGATTCCTTGTCATTGTATATTAAAAATTTGAGTTCATATGTTTGTATAAGTCAAAGCCAAATCTTATAATTAATCATTTACTTCATCACTAATGCTAAACAAAATGTAATTTGATGAGACAAAATAGAAACTGAATGATTAACACCACATGTGTGAGCCAATAGCTCAAGAGACTTGCTGATGTAAATGATACTTTATGAATACAAAAGTATCTTATTAATGTGGTGATATGGGATAATGAAAGTTGTTATGTCCTAGGTGCTATCCCAAATGCTTCAACTATATTCTTTCTTTTATTTATTTATTTATATTTTTTACAATTTTATTTATTTATTTTTAATTTTACTTTACAATACTGTATTGGTTTTGCCATACATCAACATGAATCCGCCACGGGTGTACACATGTTCCCAATCCTGAACCCCCCCTCCCACCTCCCTCCCCATACCATCTCTGTGGGTCATCCCAGTGCACCAGCCCCAAGCATCCTGTATCCTGCATCGAACCTAGACTGGCGATTCATTTCTTATATGATATTATACATGTTTCAGTGCCATTCTCCCAAATCATCCCACCCTCTCCCTCTCCCACAGAGTCCAAAAGACTATTCTATACATCTGTGTCTCTTTTGCAGTCTCGCATACAGGGTTATTGTTTCCATCTTTCTAAATTCCATATA
>SJYX01001349.1:0-10538 GCA_006410675.1 Oreotragus oreotragus
GTCCCATGCAGGCACTGCCACACTCAGTGCCCCCGACCCTGCAGCAGACCACTGCTGACCTAAGCCTCCACCTCCACTCTTGGACACTCATGGGCAAGTCTGGGTCTGTCTCTTGTGTGGTCACTGCTCCTTTCTCCTGGGTCCTGATGTGTATAAGGTTTTGTTTGTGTCCTCCAGGAGTCTGTTTCTCCAGTCCTATGTAAGTTCTGGAGGCTCTATAGTGGAATAAATGGTGACCTCCTGTAAGAGGGCTTAAGCCACACCCAGATCTGTTGCACCCAGAGCCCCTGCCTCTGTGGCAGGCCACTGCTCATCTGTAGCTCTTCAGGAGATACTCAGATGCTCAAAGGCATGTCTGGCTCAGTCTCTGTGGGGCCTCCTGGCGCACACAAGGTTTTGTTTGAGCTCTTGGAACATCTCTGGCAAGTGTGGGGTTTGTTGATTCTAAATGCGATTTTCCCCCTCCTACTGTCTTTCTGTGGCTTTTCCTTTGCCCTTGGACATGGGGTATCTTTTTTTGGTGGGATCCAACATTCTCCTGTCGACAGTTGTTCAGCAGTGAGTTGTAATTTTGGAATTCTCATAGAAGATGAGAGGTACCTACTTGTCTTGGAGGATCTCCAGGGGAGGCAGCTGNGGGCTTTTCCTTTGCCCTTGGACATGGGGTATCTTTTTTTGGTGGGATCCAACATTCTCCTGTCGACAGTTGTTCAGCAGTGAGTTGTAATTTTGGAATTCTCATAGAAGATGAGAGGTACCTACTTGTCTTGGAGGATCTCCAGGGGAGGCAGCTGTGACCCAATGTGGGGACAAGGATGAGACGGCTGGATGGCATCACTGACTCGATGGACATGAGTTTAAGCAAACTCCAAGAGTTGGTGATGGAGAGGGAAGCCTGGTGTGTTGCAGTCCATGGGGTCACAAATGACACGACTGGGTGACTGAACTGTTACAGCAAATAGGGTTTCTCTAATAAAGCATATAAAATCTTGGATACAAGCATATATAGGTTAAACCTAATAACTGAATTAAAGGTGTGGGAAGGTTGGTAGAGAAGGAGAAAGAGGTTATTTGGGGTTCTAAGTTGCTGATGGTGTACCATGGAAGTTTAAATTATTTTAATTCTAAAATATGAAAAGCTATTGTAAACTAGTTTTAGAGTTGGGGCCAATGTAGGATTCAAACATATTCATTCATTCATTAATCCAACAAATGCCTTCTATGAGTAGACAATATCCAAAGCATTTAGGATAGCTCAATGAGAAAGAGAGGCCAAAAATTTTAGCCTATCTTCAAACTTTACTTTTTCTACTCAATTCTTGTTTTTGTTTTTTTGGTTAACAAGGGAAATTATCAAAATATCTTCAGTTACAAGTGTCATAAGTCAGTAAATCCCACTGTTATTTGCTTTTATATTTTCAGTTCTTTTTGAATGTTGAGTGGTTTTGGTTATGGTCCCTTCTGAAGGGGAAGGGAGTGCTGGACCAGGAATTCTATGGCTCTTTTTTTCTGGTTCTAGCCTGGTTTTGATAGCAAAATAAATGACGATATTTATGAGGCTGTGAAACAACTGCTGTTAAAATGTGCAGAGTTCAACATTTGAAAGAAATTGCATTTCAATACATGATAAAATTTCCAGATAACCTTGAGAATTGGGGCTGCAACTGTCAGTTATATTGAAAGAATTTTAGCATGCTAAATTACGTGACAAGTTGTGTTTTACGTGCTGTATTGATATCAGAGTATTTGTTTTGCTTCAGCGGGTACTTAATTATTTGCTTCTTCTTGGAAATGTACTAGAATTAATTCAAAGCATTATGAAGCTGCCTCCCCTTGAGAGCAAAGGCTGATTCTTTTAGCCCTGGTGCATCATTTGAATGTTTAGCCCACAGTTTAAATATATTAAATTAGGGTTATGAATTACTTTAAAAGGAGAGAAATTATAGCTTTTCCATCCAAGAGAAAATTTCAAGGTTTCAAGATGAAATGGGGCAACTGTAGGAAATGGGGGCTATAATCAGAATCCAGGTTATGAGGCTCATGGGAACGAGGCTCTCAGGTGGAGCATGGTACAACTCAAAGCACAAGTGCTTCCATTAGCAATTAAAAAGTATTTTCCACACAAATAAAATGAAATTTCTGACTGAGGTCCTTTGTGCAAAACATGAAAGACATAGATTGAATTGACCAAAGATTTTATAAACACTTGGTGTTTTAAATTTGCATAGGAATTAGCCTATGGGATAGGTGAATTAATATATTTATAAACATTTTTGTTGTCCAGTCACTCAGTCATGTCTGACTCTGCGACCTCATGGACTACAGCACGCCAGGCTTCCCTGTCCTTCATTATCTCCCAGAGCTTGCTCAAACTCATGTCAATTGAGTCGGTGATGCCATCCAACCATATTATCCTCTGTTGTCCACTTCTCCTCCTGCCTTCAATCTTTCCTGGCATCAAAGTCTTTTCCAATGAGTTGGCTCTTCATATCAGGTGGCCAAAATATTTATAAACATATTAATATATTAATAGTTGTAAGCTCTTTAGCAAGTGAAAAGAAAACCCAGAAACTTAAATGTCGAAGTTCTTTGATGCTGTTGCTGCTGCTGCTAAGTCGCTTCAGTCGTGTCCGACTCTGTGTGACCCCATAGACGGCAGCCCACCAGGCTCCATCATCCCTGGGGTTCTCCAGGCAAGAACACTGGAGTGGGTTGCCATTTCCTTCTTCAGTGCGTGAAGGTGAAAAGTGAAAGGGAAGTAACTCAGTCGAGTCTGATTCCTAGCGACCCCATGGACTGCAGCCTACCAGTCTCCTCCATCCATGGGATTTTCCAGGCAAGAGTACTGGAGTGGGGTGCCATCGCCTTCTCCATCGAAGTTCTTTATTTAGTGCTAAAATGCCAAATGCCAAAGTTTTTGTTCTCTTTTATCTGGAAGGTAATTGAGAATACCAGAAAGGTAAAATAATGTCCTATAGATATTCATGAGTGTTTTTCCCCCCTCTGAGGACAATGAAATTCTAGAAATAGAGAAAGTTTACTTCCACTTCCAAAGTTGTGACTCTTTCGTGGGTAAGCAGTATTTTCTAATCAAAGCAACACTGATGAGTCAGACTTCATGGTCAGAAATCAAAGCCTTAAGTAAGGGCCCATTCTATCATGGGCTTCCCAGGTGGTGCTAGTGTGCTAGTGTAAAAGAACTCATCTACCAACTAGGGGGATGTAAGAGGTGAAGGTTGGATTCCTGGGTCAGGAAGATCCCCTGGAGAAAGAAAAGGCAACCCACTCCAGTATTCATGCGTAGAGAATACCATGGACAGAAGAGCCTGGTGGGCTACATTTCATAGGACATGACTGAAGTGACTTACCATGCACATATAGCAATTTTGGAAAGAAATAGTGGTCTTCCTAATTTACCTTTTGATGAACTCATAAAATTCATTTCTATTTGATTCTTTTTTTTTTTAAATGTGCATTCCCCACCTCTAATTTTTTTTTCAAAATGTTATTTATTTATTTTTTTTCAATGCTATTCTCTCAAATCATCCCACCCTCTCCCTCTCCGTCTCCCTCAGAGTCCTAAAATCCACTTTACACATCTGTATCTCTTTTACTGTATTGCATACAGGGTCCTCATTACCATCTTTCTAAATTCCATACATATGTGTCAGTATACTGTATTGGTGTTTTTCTTTCTGGCTTACTTCACTCTGTATAATCGGTTCCAGTTTCATCCATCTTATTGGAACTGATTCAAATGTATTTTTTTTAATGGCTGAGTAATACTCCATTGTGTATATGTACCACAGCTTTCTTATCCATTCATCTGCTGATGGACATCTAGGTTGTTTCCATGTTCTGGCTATTATAAACAGTGCTGCAATGAACATTGGGGTACATGTGTCTCTTTCTATTCTGGTTTCCTCGGTGTGTATGCCCAGCAGTGGGATTGCTGGGTCATAAGGCAGTTCTATTTGCAATTTCTTAAGGAATCTCCACACTGTTCTCCATAGTGGCTGTACTAGTTTGCATTCCCACCAACAGTGTAAGAGGGTTCCCTTTTCTCCACACCCTCTCCAGCATTTATTGCTTGCAGACTTTTGGATTGCAGCCATTCCGACTGGTGTGAAGTGGTATCTCATTGTGGTCTTGATTTGCATTTCTCTGATAATGAGTGACGTTGAGCATCTTTTCATGTGTTTGTTAGCCATCCGTATGTCTTCTTTGGAGAAATGTCTATTTAGTTCTTTGGCCCATTTTTTGATTGGGTCGTTTATTTTTCTGGAATTGAGCTGTATAAGTTGCTTGTATATTTTTGAGATTAGTTGTTTGTCAGTTGCTTCATTTGCTATTATTTTCTCCCATTCAGAGGGTTGTCTTTTCACCTTGCTTATAGTTTCCTTTGTTGTGCAGAAGCTTTTAATTTTAATTAGATCCCATTTGTTTATATTTGCTTTTATTTCCAGTATTCTGGGAGGCGGATCATTGAGGATCCTGCTGTGATTTATGTCGGAGAGTGTTTTGCCTATGTTCTCCTCTAGGAGTTTTATAGTTTCTGGTCTTACATTTAGATCTTTAATCCATTTTGAGTTTATTTTTGTGTGTGGTGTTAGAAAGTGATCTAGTTTCATTCTTTTACAAGTGGTTGACCAGTTTTCCCAGCACCACTTGTTAAAGAGATTGTCTTTACTCCATTGTATATTCTTGCCTCCTTTGTCAAAGATAAGGTGTCCATATGTGTGTGGATTTATCTCTGGGCTTTCTATTTTGTTCCATTGATCTATATTTCTGTCTTTGTGCCAGTACCACACTGTCTTGATGACTGTGGCTTTGTAGTAGAGCCTGAAGTCAGGTAAGTTGATTCCTCCAGTTCCATTCTTCTTTCTCAAAATTGCTTTGGCTATTCGAGGTTTTTTGTATTTCCATACAAATCTTGAAATTATTTGTTCTAGTTCTGTGAAAAATACCGCTGGTAGCTTGATAGGGATTGCATTGAATCTGTAGATTGCTTTGGGTAATATATTCATTTTCACTATATTGATTCTTCCAATCCATGAACATGGTATATTTCTCCATCTATTAGTGTCCTCTTTGATTTCTTTCATCAGTGTTTTATAGTTTTCTATATATAAGTCTTTAGTTTCTTTAGGTAGATATATTCCTAAGTATTTTATTCTTTTCGTTGCAATGGTGAATGGAATTGTTTCCTTAATTTCGTTTTCTACTTTCTCATTATTAGTGTATAGGAATGCAAGGGATTTCTGTGTGTTGATTTTATATCCTGCAACTTTACTATATTCATTGATTAGCTCTAGTAATTTTCTGGTGGAGTCTTTAGGGTTTTCTATGTAGAGGATCATGTCATCTGCAAACAGTGAGAGTTTTACTTCTTCTTTTCCAATTTGGATTCCTTTTATTTCTTTTTCTGCTCTGATTGCTGTGGCCAAAACTTCCAGAACTATGTTGAATAGTAGCGGTGAAAGTGGACATCCTTGTCTTGTTCCTGACTTTAGGGGAAATGCTTTCAATTTTTCACCATTGAGGATAATGTTTGCTGTGGGTTTGTCATATATAGCTTTTATTATGTTGAGGTATGTTCCTTCTATTCCTGCTTTCTGGAGAGTTTTTATCATAAATGGATGTTGAATTTTATCAAAGGCCTTCTCTGCATCTATTGAGATAATCATATGGCATTTATTTTTCAATTTGTTAATGTGGTGAATTACATTGATTGATTTGCGAATATTGAAGAATCCTTGCATTCCTGGGATAAAGCCTACTTGGTCATGGTGTATGATCTTTTTAATGTGTTGTTGGATTCTGATTGCTAGAATTTTGTTGAGGATTTTTGCATCTATGTTCATCAGTGATATTGGCCTGTAGTTTTCTTTTTTTGTGGCATCTTTGTCAGGTTTTGGTATTAGGGTGATGGTGGCCTCATAGAATGAGTTTGGAAGTTTACCTTCCTCTGCAATTTTCTGGAAGAGTTTGAGTAGGATAGGTGTTAGCTCTTCTCGAAATTTTTGGTAGAATTCAGCTGTGAAGCCGTCTGGACCTGGGCTTTTGTTTGCTGGAAGATTTCTGATTACAGTTTCAATTTCCGTGCTTGTGATGGGTCTGTTAAGATTTTCTATTTCTTCCTGGTTCAGTTTTGGAAAGTTGTATTTTTCTAAGAATTTGTCCATTTCTTCCACGTTGTCCAATTTATTGGCATATAATTGCTGATAGTAGTCTCTTATGATTCTTTGTATTTCTGTGTTGTCTGTTGTGATCTCTCCATTTTCATTTCTGATTTTATTGATTTGATTTTTCTCCCTTTGTTTCTTGATGAGTCTGGCTAATGGTTTGTCAATTTTATTTATCTTTTCAAAAAACCAGCTTTTGGCTTTGTTGATTTTTGCTATGGTCTCTTTTGTTTCTTTTGCATTTATTTCTGCCCTAATTTTTAAGATTTCTTTCCTTCTACTAACTCTGGGGTTCTCCATTTCTTCCTTTTCTAGTTGCTTTAGGTGTAGAGTTAGGTTATTTATTTGACTTTTTTCTTGTTTCCTGAGGTATGCCTGTATTGCTATGAACTTTCCTCTTAGCACTGCTTTTATAGTGTCCCACAGGTTTTGGGTTGTTGTGTTTTCATTTTCATTCATTTCTATGCACATTTTGATTTCTTTTTTGATTTCTTCTGTGATTTGTTGGTTATTCAGAAGCGTATTGTTCAGCCTCCAAATGTTGGAATTTTTAATAGTTTTTCTCCTGTAATTGAGATCTAATCTTAATGCATTATGGTCAGAAAAGATGCTTGGAATGATTTCGATTTTTTTGAATTTATCAAGGTTAGATTTATGTCCCAGGATGTGATCTATCCTGGAGAAGGTTCCGTGAGCACTTGAGAAAAAGGTGAAATTCATTGTTTTGGGGTGAAATGTCCTATAGATATCAATTAGGTCTAACTGGTCTATTGTATCATTTAAAGTTTGCGTTTCTTTGTTAATTTTCTGGTTAGTTGATCTGTCCATAGGTGTGAGTGGGGTATTAAAGTCTCCCACTATTATTGTGTTATTGTCAATTTCCCCTTTCATACTTGTTAGCATTTGTCTTACATATTGCGGTGCTCCTATGTTGGGTGCATATATATTTATAATTGTTATATCTTCTTCTTGGATTGATCCTTTGATCATTATGTAGTGGCCTTCTTTGTCTCTTTTCACAGCCTTTGCTTTAAAGTCTATTTTATCAGCTATGAGTATTGCCACTCCTGCTTTCTTTTGGTCTCTATTTGCATGATATATCTTTTTCCAGCCTTTCACTTTCAGTCTGTTTATGTCCCTTGTTTTGAGGTGGGTTTCTTGTAGACAGCATATACAAGGGTCTTGTTTTTGTATCCATTCAGCCAGTCTTTGTCTTTTGGTTGGGGCATTCAACCCATTTACGTTTAAGGTAATTATTGAGAAGTATGATCCCGTTGCCATTTACTTTATTGTTTTGGGTTCGGGTTTATACACCCTTTTTGTTTCCTGTCTAGAGAATATCCTTTAGCATTTGTTGGAGAGCTGGTTTGGTGGTGCTGAATTCTCTCAGCTTTTGCTTGTCTGTAAAGCTTCTGATTTCTCCTTCGTATTTGAAAGAGATCCTTGCTGGGTACAGTAATCTGGGCTGTAGGTTTTTTTCGTTCAACACTTTAAGTATGTCTTGCCATTCCCTCCTGGCCTGAAGAGTTTCTATTGAAAGATCAGCTGTTATCCTTATGGGAATCCCCTTGTGTGTTATTTGTTGTTTTCCCCTTGCTGCTTTTAATAGTTGTTCTTTGTGTTTGATCTTTGTTAATTTGATTAATATGTGTCTTGGCGTGTTTCGCCTTGGGTTTATCCTATTTGGAACTCTCTGGGTTTCTTGGACTTGGTTGGCTATTTCCTTCCCCATTTTAGGGAAGTTTTCAACTATTATCTCCTCAAGGATTTTCTCATGGTCTTTCTTTTTGTCTTCTTCTTCTGGGACTCCTATAATTCGAATGTTGGAGCGTTTCATATTGTCCTGGAGGTCTCTGAGATTGTCCTCATTTCTTTTAATTCGTTTTTCTCTATTCCTCTCTGATTCATTTATTTCTACCATTCTATCTTCTATTTCACTAATCCTATCTTCTGCCTCCGTTATTCTACTATTTGTTGCCTCCAGAGTGTTCCTGATCTCATTTATTGCATTATTTATTGTACAATGACTCTTTTTTATTTCTTCTAAGTCCTTGTTAAACCTTTCTTGCATCTTCTCAATCCTTGTCTCCAGGCTATTTATCTGTGATTCCATTTTTATTTCAAGATTTTGAATCATTTTCACTATCAATGTTCGGAATTCTTTCTCAGGTAGATTCCCTATCTCTTCCTCTTTTGTTTGGTTTGGTGGGCATTTCTCCTGTTCCTTTACCTGCTGAGTGCTCCTCTGTCTCTTCATCTTGGTTATATTGCTGCGTTTGGGGTGGCCTTTCTATATTCTGGGAATTTGTGGAGTTCTCTTTACTATGGAGTTTCCTCACTGTGGGTGGGGTTGTATCAGTGGGTTGTCAAGGTTTCTTGGTTAGGGAGGCTTGTGTTGGAGTTCTGGTGGGTGGAGCTGGATTTCTTCTCTCTTGCTCCAGGAAGGATGACTCAGAGATGTGGACCTTCAGATGGGACAGGCTCACAAGTCCTGGCTGACACCAGAGGGACCTCTCTGCTGCAGGTAGGGTTAGCTGTTGTCAGCAGCTCAGGTCATTAGCCAAAAAACCTACATCCATGTTCCAGCTTCACGCCTGTCTAGCCGACATAACTTTCAGACTAGTAGAGTCTGCCTCCACCTGATGGAAATATCTAGTAATTAAGCCAGCAGTCTTCAGCCCAAGGTGTGTATCAGATTCACCTGGCAGGCCCAGGAAGCATCCAAAGACCTCTGCTTGCTCCTGTGTCCTCACTGCTGGAAAAGCCCTCTGAACTTGAGCAGCTTGGCGGCTCCAGCAGAGTCGGGACCCACCCCTTAGGAGGCAGGCCCACAGTATAGAGCCGCTGCTTGGGCTGGACCTGAGTGTCATCACATCAGGCTTATCCGCCTGGTTGATTAATGACTGAGTCGCTCCCGCCGGGATCAAGGGCAGAGAAGAGACGTGTTTCCAGGCAGACTGTCCCCTGTCTCAGGAGGGACACTCTGGCCCTTCTCTCTCTCAGGAGCCACCCTCTCAGGTGAGTTTCTGGAGGCTGGAGTCACAGGGGCCTTCTTTTCTTGGTCGTGTCTGCAGTTCCCCACGGGGGCTCCTCAGCTTATTTGGCTGTGCTGGGTTTTCGTTGCTGTGCAGGCTTTTCTCTAGTCGTGGCGAGCAGGGCCGACTCTACTTGCAGTGCAGGCTTTTCTCTGGCCCTGGGGAGCAAGGCCCCATGTTCCTCCCAGAAGGCGAGGAGCCGGCACGGCGAGGCAAAGGTCTCCAGTGCGGCCTTTTCACCGCAGCCTCCCTCTCTATTTGATTCTTAACAATAATACTCTTTTAGCAGAGGCTGTTTTTGAGGGAAAATATCTGTATAAATAAGTCTTCCTATGATTTTCTGAAGTGAGTATTCAGGAGACACTTGTAGAAACAGATGAAAAAGAAAGAAAAGCTGCTGCTACATTCATATGGACCATGGGTGATTTTTCTTCTATTATAATAGTCGCAGAAAGAAGCTGGTTATAGGTCAAGAAGAATAATGCAGAAAATTGTTACAAAATTGAAGACAAATAATGAGTCCTTTTTTTGTACTCCTAGTGGAGCCAGTATTCTATATATTTTATGATGATAACAATTGTCATGACAATAATTGCACGTGGAACTGTGATCCAAGATTCCCCATGTCTACTCTGCTTTTCCAACTTGTTCTTTATTGTGAAGTGGGTTTCAACAGAATATTGACAGTATTGAAACCTAGCCCCTGCTTTCTTTGGAGACAGTGGTCCTATGTTAGTTCTGTGGTTCCACATATAGTTGAAAAATCACATCTTCTGAAAATGGAAAGCCCATTCAGAAGTCTGTCATTATGTTTGTTTGCCAAAAAGAGATAACTGATGCCATTTTTTTGGGAAAAAAAGGAAGCACATAGGCATGATATTCGAATTGACATCTCAAATTCATGGTACTTAAATGTTCCTTTCCAAGTTCAAGAATTTTTATTGTTGAGAAATCAACAAGAAACGTTGAAAATATAGTATTAAATGCTAAAAAGTAGTACTCAAGTGAAACTAATAAATATTTTAGACAAAGCACTATTTGAGACTAGTTACATCTTTTCTTAGAGAGAATGAATTTTTAAATGTTCATATAAAAGCTAGTTACTTTTATACATCTCTCTGGTATATTTGAAAAAGAAAACCAGAAATGCATTCTACTACTATGTAGAAATTGATGAATGGGATTTTAGTACATGGAATTAGTAGTTCCTTATGATAAATTTTGGAAAAAAACGTTTTCAGATAGTCTTTCAGTTTCAGATACTGTAAGAAAAGAAGCAAAAAAAAAAAAAAGTATGGTGTAAAAATACTATTGGAAT
>SJYX01001351.1:16713-28244 GCA_006410675.1 Oreotragus oreotragus
GAATGAAAACTGACCTTTTCCAGTCCTGTGGCCACTGCTGAGTTTTCCAAATTTGCTGGCATATTGAGTGCAGCACTTTCACAGCATCATCTTTCAGGATTTGAAATAGCTCCACTGGTATTCCATCACCTCCACTAGCTTTGTTCATAGTGATGCTTTCTAAGGTGCACTTGATTTCACATTCCAGGATGTCTGGCTCTAGGTGAGTGATCACACCATCGTGATTATCTTGTTTGTGAAGCTCTTTTTTGTACAGTTCTTCTGTGTATTCTTGCCACCTCTTCTTAATATCTTCTGCTTCTGTTAGGTCCATACCATTTCTGTCTTTTATCAAGCCCATCTTTGCATGAAATGTTCCCTTGTTATCTTTAATTTTCTTGAAGAGATGTCTACTCTTTCCTATTCTGTCATTTTCCTCTATTTCTTTGCATTGATAACTGAGGAAGGCTTTCTTATCTCTTCTTGCTATTCTTTGGAACTCTGCATTCAGATGCTTATATCTTTTCTTTTCTTCTTTGCTTTTCACTTCTCTTCTTTTCACAGCTATTTATAAGACCTCCCCAAAGCCTCTTGATGAAAGTGAAAGAGGAGAGTGAAAAAGTTGGCTTAAAGTTCAACATTCAGAAAACGAAGATCATGGCATATGGTCCTATCACTTCATGGGAAATAGATGGGGAAACAGTGTCAGAGTTTATTTTGGGGGGATCCAAAATCACTGCAGATGGTGACTGCAGCCATGAAATTAAAAGACGCTTACTCCTTGGAAGAAAAGTTATGACCAACCTAGATAGCATATTGAAAAGCAGAGACGTTACTTTGCCAACAAAGGTCCATCTAGTCAAGGCTATGCTTTTTCCAGTGGTCATGTATGGATGTGAGAGTTGGACTGTGAATAAAGCTGAGCACCGAAGAACTGATGCTTTTGAACTGTGGTCTTAGAGAAGACTTTTGAGAGTCCCTTGGACTGCAAGGAGATCCAACCAGTCCATTCTAAAGGAGATCAGCCCTGGGTGCTTTTTGGAAGGAATGATGCTAAAGCTGAAACTCCAGTACTTTGGCCACCTCATGCAAAGAACTGACTCATTGGAAAAGACTCTGATGCTGGGAGGGATTGGGGGCAGGAGGTAAAAGGAACGATGGAGGATGGGATGGCTGGATGGCATCACTGACTTGATGGACGAGAGTTTGTGTGGACTCCAGGAGTTGGTGTTGGACAGGGTGGCCTGGCGTGCTGTAGTTCATGGGGTCACAAGGAGTCGGACATGACTGAGTGTCTGAACTGAACTGAACAGAACAGGTTAGTATAGGATATTGGATATAGTTCCTTGTTCCTTGTAGTATACAGTAGGACCTTGTTGTTTTTCTGTTTTATATATAGTACTTTGTGTTTTCTAATCTCAAACCCCTAATTTATCACTCCCCCAAATAGAATATCTTTTGTATACATAATACATTCTTTTATTTGATCTTAACTATCCATTGACCTTTTCATTGTGATGTAAGTCTTCATTCTCAGTATAATGGAAGTTGATGTTCAGTAGCTCAGTCAACTCTTTGCAACCCTGTGGACTGCAACATGCCAGGTTTCCCTGTCTTTCCCTATCTCCCAAGATTGCTCAAACTCATGTCCATTGAATTGATGATGGCATTCAAACATCTCATCCTCTGTCGCCCACTTCTCCACCTGCCCTGAATCTTTCCCAGCATCCAGGTCTTTTTCAATTAATTGGCTATTTGCATTCAGCTTCAGCATCAGTCCTTCCAATGAGTATCCAGGGTTGATTTCCTTCAGGATTAACTGGTTTGATTTCCTTGCTGTCCAAGAGACTTTTCAAGAGTCTTCTCCAGCACCACAATTTGAACGCATCAGTTCTTAGGCATCCTTCTTTATTGTCCAACCCTCACACCTGTACATGCTATATCTATTTTCCCATTAATAATGCTTCAGTAAATTTATTTCTTATGTTAGACCTAATCTTCTCCTTTATATAATGAACCATTACCAGTTTCATCCCTACTCATTTTTATGGTAGGATACAAATGCATTTATTAACAAATAACTGCATTATGGTAAAATACTCCCAAATAATACAGTTAAAGGACTTCCTTAGTGGCTCAGACAGTAAAGAATCTGCCTGCAAACAGGAGACCTAGGTTCAATCCCTGTGTTGGAAAGATTCCCTGGAGGAGGTAATGGCAACCCACTCCAGTGTTCTTGCTTGGAGAATCCCCATGGACAGAGGAGCCTGGCAAGCTACAGTCCATGGGGTCACAAAGAGTCAGACATGACTGAGCGACGAAGAACAGTACAGTTAAAACTCATTTAGTCTTTCTTCTGATGCATAATCTATGCTGGACTAGTCACATGTGATAAAATGGTAACCAAGATAGACATAAACCCTGACTTAGACTCTTAGGAGAAGATAGAAAATTAAACAAAGATTATTGACATGATACTTACTATTTTTCTTCTATCATACAATTAATGATCATGTATTCAAGATATATGTTCAATTTCTTTGCAATTATTTGTCATCTTTCTCAGCTTCTGTTTTCTCACACATAATTTTAATTTTACATAAATCTACAGAGAGATAATATCTCACCCAAAGGCACTCAATTAATTAGCTATAGAGACTGTCACTAATGTTCTTCCAAAATTCTACTTTTCAAATGGGATGGGAATTTATANTGTGTCATCATCAGTAGCATAGGCAGAGATACCGATGGGCTGAAAAGGAGCTGAGTTTGCCGTGGCTTTCAAAACTATCCATTCTCTTTAAGGGACACAATTTGGAAATTCTAGGACCCCGGGGATCCCTATCCATTCAAAGTAGGAGCAGAGAGAACTTAATGGTTTAAAGTTATCCTTCTCCATCTCACCATATGTGGTAAGGCCCACATTTCTTTAACTTGATTTTTCTGTAATTGGTATCTCTGGTGAATGGCAGCTGTCTTCCATACTGTTCCACTGTACCAATACTTTTAAGAAATGAATTCTTCTTTTTGCTTAAATTGGTTACTTGTGGCTTCACATTCTGAACTATCTGCTGTCCATAGTTTCATTTAAATCTTCTTGCAGTATGTATTTCTTCCAAATCAGTGTGTGTTTATTCTATTTGTATGCAAAGCTTCCATTCATTAACATTGCCGCCCACTGTCTCAGAAAGGCACTGCTGTTATTTTCAGTTTCATTTCAACTTTAGGATTATTTATTTTAGAGTGTTCTTTTCTACTGTAGCATGAAGCAATATTTTAATTTCATTGTCAAAAGATGAAAGACGTAGGAGTTAGTTACAGTTATGATTGCCCTGTAGCCTAGACTGAATGGAGCTGGAATCTATTTAAACTTGCATTGTGCTTGAAAGATGAGACTTCAATGAATCTTTGTTAAACCCTATCATTTCATGGTTGCATTTAATAGAAAGGAGCCTTTTTGGATGTCACAGCTATGTGGTATTTACCCTTTTGCTTGTTGCTTATATGTGGAGGAGTGGGCAGCCATAAATTGGATATTGGGTCCCAGCAGTATAGAAAAGTGTGAAAATATATAAAAGATATAAAATTATAATTTGAACCTTTAGTCATTCTGTAATGTATAGAATTTCTTTAAAAACATTTTTTTTTTTAACCTGCAGGTCTGTAATGTTCTCCATTTTTGCCCCCAATCCATTCCCATTCTTGCATTTTTACTTTTCTACTCCCCAAACATCTCTATCACCCTATTATCCATTAAGGAGTTATCTTATGTAACATTTTTACTGGGAAATAATGTCAAGACCACTCAGTCCCTTATCATGGTGCTTATGTGGAATTGCTGAGTTTACTGGTCTGTTTTACATTTTGACATTGTAATCTCCTTGTAGCTAGGACCCAGTTTATGCACACAGTGCATGGCAACCATGCTCATCATCACTGTTAGGTTTAAAGGTGTAAATGTTTCTCTTATTCTTGGAAGTAATCTTATTTCTGATGTGTAGACCCCTTCCAAAGTGTATGTACCTGGTCGTACATGTTCTCTCTCTCTCATATCTCACACACACACACACACATTTTGCCAGTATTAGATATTTTGAAAACAAGAGCCTATGATGTTATAAAAGTTACACAGACTGATGACCTTGTTGTTATCCACTAGCATCAGACTAACAAGTTTTGTGTGAAATTGTTATATAACATTGATGTGCTCTAAAAAGAAAGCTATTGACAAATAGTGCTTAAAGAGAGTGGGCAAGGCAGTGATACAGGTAAGATAAAATGCTCAAATGAAAAAGGCAATATTTACTCCCTCATATTTTGGAGCACAAAACGTGTTAGGATCTTTATCTCTATAAAATCACAGTAGATCAGCATACAGAAATGTTCAAGGCACTTTCATCTTGCATTATGCTACTTAATCCTATAACATCCCCAGGAAGTGGTAGGATTTTCATTTTTTAGATGACAGAATTGAGGATCGTGGACTCAAAAAGCTTCAGGGCAGATTATTAGTGCCAGAGCAGTCTTCAGCCTTCTGCTTCAAAAGTGCCCTTACTCAGGAAAATTGATGAATAGTTGTGTGGTCAGGGATAAAAATGTTTTATTAAATTACCTTGTGAATTAGTTTAGAGGTTTTCCTGTTTTCTTATTTTGTGTTTTCCAAAAAATGTATGCCAGAAAGCCATAGAGGGAATACTTGGATATTCTGGGATATTTTTCAGGGTATTAATGGACTCTCGGGTCAAAACAACTGGAATATACAGTGTCACAGCTCTCTTCACAGATCTCTCTAAAGATGGAAATGGGCAAGAGATTTCTTTTTGACGCCTGTTTTCAGCTCTATTAAGATAACTCCTGTCTCTTATTTTCCACAGATGTTTCCCCAACACTGAGAGTAATAATGTTATAAACAGCAATGTTACCTGCATCTGTAAATGCATTCATCTTAGCATGTCACCGTTGCTGCACTGGTAGTGTAGGGTGGTTCTGTCACCTTTAATTAAAAGCACACAAACAAAAACAAATGAAGACATTTTCATCTCTTAAATGATTTTAGCCTGGTATCCTATTTCACTGTTCTGCCTTTAAGCAGATTGACTTACCTAATTTGAGGGAAGGTTGGTTTATCATTTGTAATTCTTTTGCAGACATTAATCAGCATAATTATAATATGGTAGCATCTGGATGTTAAAAGCACAGGTGGAAAGCATTACTGTGAAAGACGGAAGGAGAGAAACTACCACACAAACTCGGCCAACCGCCTCCACCCCCTCCACCATACACATATGCCCACAGATATGCCTCAGATCAAAACTGAATCTATTTTTAGCAGGCAGAAGAATAATCTACTTGCCAATTCTTCCTCAAGGACTATCTAAATCCTATAATCTTTCTTGTCTTTAACTTGAAGGAGCTATAATGGCATAGAGGTAAAAAAAAAAAGAAAGATCATTTTTCATTTGTCCCATTTATGAAATTTTTGTACTAAAGCCCAGGCGCCATGTTGGCAGGTATGGAAGAAAAGTGTGCTCAGAGCTTTCCTTTGTTTCTTTTCTCACAATTGGTAGGTATTGAGAGTGTGGATGGAACCTTTTATAGCCTGGCATTTAAACTGAGCCAACTTGTTACAGAGGTGAATAAAAGCAGATTTTGTGGTGTCTATTTTAAAGAGCCCTTCTTCATTTAGGGACAGTATCATGCCACCCTTTCTGTGTTAAATAGATGGCTCTTATTACATACACAGGAGCTTTCTTGATATTATAAATTGGGTTGATAATATAAAAGGTTTATGTATATATATATATATACATTTTTTTTTTAACAAAATCTTCCTGTTTACTAACATCACATCCCAAGATATCTATAGTGTGTCTATAATCACTATTTCCATTCTGCTCATCCTAACACCTCCATGTCCTCCCACTCGGCTTGTTTGGCAGTTTCCAAGTACAAATGCAAAGGCCTGTCCCAGCTGATGCAGGAGAAGAGTGGGGCTATCACACAGCACAGGAAGGCAAAACAGATAAGCAACAGTCTTTGTTGTGACACAGCCTCCAGGAATGAAAATAGATCTCAGGGCACAATAGTATTTGGACAGTGGTTTAGCTGATCCAGTCCCACTTTTGGAATAGTCTCTTCAGAAATAAATGTCCATAACTCTACTCTAGAACTCTCTGACCCAAGGAACTCACATATCTACTGTTTCAGCCTCCAAAGTTATCAACTAAAAGCTCCCTCTGCTCTCCTCTCCACTTCACAATTTCTGCTTACTCAGAGCTTTGTTTATGACACTGTTTTTTCTGTCTTCTCTCTGTGTGTTTTCTAGATTTCACGTCCTTGGCCAAAATCTTCTGCTTGGGATGCCATCATCACAAAATACCACAGACTGGGTGCTTTAAACAACAGAGTTTGTTTTCTCACAGTTCTGGAGGTCAGGCTTTTCTATGATCAAGGCAGCTGTTAGGGTTGATTTCTATTGAGGTCTCTCTTCTTGGTTTAAAGACAACTGCTTTCTTTCTGTGTCCTCATCCAGATTTTCTACTTTGCGTGCAGAGGGAGAGAGAATGAGTGTATTCCAGGCTCTGGTTGTTGTCGCTCCCTCTTATAAGGACACTAATACTATCTGATGAGGGCCCCAACCTTACGAACTCTTTTAACATTATCTCCTTAAAATCCCGATCTCCAAACACAGACACTTTGGAGGTTAGGACTTCCGCATGTGAATTTGGGGAAGGACACAATTCAGCCCTTGATACCCTCTAATGGGCCCCCTTTTCACATGTCCCAGAAGAAAGTATCTGCATATGTATGCAGTCTCCCTCAGGAATCCTCATGTCCTTGCTTTTATCATCTCCTTTCCCAAGGTGACCCTCATCCTATCTTTTGGACCCTATTTAATCAGTCTCCTGATATATTGCCTTCCTGTAATCTGAACACCACCCCATCCTTTACAAGCTCACCGAAAATATATGATTTTGTCCCACTCAACCCTAAAGACTTGATGATGTCTTCTTACCTACAGGTTAAATATCAAGCTTTGTAGTATGTATATATGGTCTTCCATGATCTCCTCATCAAATTGTTTCTCACTTTATCTCATAACACTTCCTGCCCCAAGCTTTCAGTCTTAATGGCTATCAATTGTTGTGCTTTACCGTACTTACTGTGCTCTTCCATGCCTTTATTTCCTCTACCTAGAACACCCTCCACATTCTTCTTTTTCCAGGATCACTCTTGTGCATCTGTTGTTTCCAGTGCTACCTCCTTCAAGAATATTTATACCTAGAAGTCAGATAACCTTCTTCTCTGTCTTCAGGTGACTGTCTGCATTTATATCCTAGGAGTAAAAGCACTTATTTCTGCATCTGACTCTTTGACTCAAGTGTAACAAAGAGTTAATTTCTTCAAAGTCAGGGTCTAACTCGGGTTCATTTTGTATCCCCAGTGCCTCGTGCAATACCAGTACTAGTTCCTTAGCGAGACCTGAAATCTCTGGCGGGCTTCTCTGGCGACTCAGTTGGTAAAGAATCTGCCTACAATGCAGGAAACCCAGGTTTGATCCCTGTGTTTCCTTCTCCAGATCCTCCAGAGAAGAAAATGGCTACCTACTTGAGTATTCTCACCTGTAGAATTCCATGGACAGAGGAGCCTGGTGGACTACAGTCCATGGGGTCGCAAAGAGTCAGACATGACTGAGTGACACAATGAATCAATTAATCTCTCTTCTCCACACATGCACTCCCCCTCTCCCCCGCCCCGCCACACACAGACACTCATATATACACTCACAGGCTTATAAGAAATCTTAACTAGTAAAACCTCCACTGGGTCACCTGGATATGTTTCTGCCTGCCCCCATCTTCCCCCCGCCCCAGAATTTTGCCAGGTTTGAGATCTCAGCAAGAGATGTGCTTGACCTGATTTCACAAAGCTTGGAATATCTGTAACTTATGTGTTTGAGAAAGGTGGGGGTGTTCTTTAAATATTGAGTAGGGCAAAGGGTAAATGCAGGCTTAAGAATAAGGAACAGGCCAAGTTTACTACTAGCATTCTTGCCTGGGTGAGTAAGTAAAATGATAACAAATACATCAATCGCAAATAAGAGCTACGTGAGTTCTATAATTTCTGTCAAAGGAAAAGCCAAGTCACAGGGTATGCTTATGTCTGTGGGGGACTAGTGATTCAGCATGAGTTTTTTCTCCTCTTGGAAAAGAAGCACCATGGTTATGTGTGCAGAACAATAAACTCCTTTTTCTACTACTAAGTGATTTATGTTAGCCAGCATATTAGAGAGAAAAATGTTCTAAATAACAGTGCACTGTGAATAGTGGTTACAATGTGGAAAAGAAGGTAGAGAGTGCTATTCCAGTGGAACCCACACCATCACTTCCCCATTGTTGCTGTACCTGTGATTTATCTGGAGGATTCAGAGAATGTCCAGGACAAAATACAAAGAACAGCCTGATCTATGATGTTGTTTTATTGTCTATGGATACCAGCTTAGCTGGGAGAAGAACTGAATAGTTTAAGGAGTCACAGACCAAGAGCCTGAGGAAACTCCAACAGAAGAACCAAAAGTAACAGAAGGATCCTGATGCAACACAGAGCTTCAGCTACACCCTCAATTCAACAGAAGCCCTCTTCTGGCTGAGAACCAGGAGATGAGGCTAGTCTTTGATGGCTGGGCTGGCTAAAAATTATTAAAGTCATTTGTAATGTAAGCTTTGGAGGAATAAGCACTTGGCTGAAATTCAGGGTCAGCAGAGACAATATAATGAATACTGGCTTTTTAATGCCAGGATTCAAGTCCCAGGTGCATTGTTTTCTACCTGCATGATCTTGAACAAATCACAGAATTTCTCCAAAATTGACTTATCTGTAAAATGGGCACAATGATAATAATAGAAAGGGGTGGTGGTGAAAGAAAACAAAGCTTTTGTTCTCCATCCTCAAAGTACTAGTCTCAGGAACATAATAGAAATATTTTAAATGTATAGGTTAATTTGTACAAAATGCTCTCTTTCCCTCTACTTATTGTTCAGTGGCTTTGTCTTTGCAGCAGCCACTGTTCATTAGTTGGCCTCCATCTTTGGTCACCACCTTTTCATTAATTGTGACTTTTTCCTTCTTGTTTAGAATCTCTGTGAAAAGACCAGAGTCACTAGTGTCAGGTTTAAAATAGCCAGCTGTAACCTGGGAGAAATAATGATTAAATGCTGGAAAAGAAGAGTGCGCAACCCACTGTCCCCCCAAATATGAATATTTTAGTGATTCAAACTATCTTATGATTCAAATATTGTTATGCATAAATAAATAGTATGTTACAGAGCTTTTCAAACTATATGGACTTATTTTTTGCATGCTGTCTCTTAGCAGAATATGTAAAATTATAGAAATGAAAGAAGTTATGATAGAGCAGCCATGGATAATGCAACTTTAGGAATTCATCAAACACTTTCTTAATCATTTTTCTGCTCTCAATTTTAGAAATAACCTGTAATTTCAATAAAACCATGATCCATTTCTTTTTGAAGTTAGATTTTGAAAGTTTTCCTTCATTTGGCATCTATTCTCTAAGTCAAGAAAAGAAGACATTTTATGTTTAATTGTACTCAGAAAGAAAAAGAGCAAAAAGAATATATCTCCTTAATGATCATATTTTAAATGGTAGAGAGTCCCTTGGACTGCAAGGAGATCCAACCAGTCCATTCTGAAGGAGATTAGCCCTGGGATCTCTTTGGAAGGAATGATACTAAAGCTGAAACTCCAGTACTTTGGCCACCTCATGCGAAGAGTTGACTCATTGGAAAAGACTCTGATGCTGGGAGGGATTGGGGGCAGGAGGAGAAGGGGACGACAGAGGATGAGATGGCTGGATGGCATCACAGACTCGATGGACGTGAGTCTGAGTGAACTCTGGGAGTTGGTGATGGACAAGGAGGCCTGGTGTGCTGCAATTCATGGGGTCGCAAAGAGTCGGACACGACTGAGCGACTGACCTGAACTGAACTGAGTCCTGGCAGGCTACAGTCCATGGGGTCAGAAAGAGTCAGGCACAACTGAGCACAGCACAGTTGCTCAGTAAAGGTGCTTCCCATAGATTAGGCACCGTCAAAAACACTGTCTATCTCTTAATTCAGTCCCACTTTTAACCATCTCTGCAAGACTGGAGTGAATATATGTCATTATTCCCATTTAACAACAGAGGGAACTTAGAGTACGTTAACCTAGCATATTGAACCAGATTTGGACAGAAGCAATTTGGTCTGAGCACATCCTCTTCACTAACACGCTAAGAAAAAAAAATGTATAAAAACTTCTGAGATTAATTTATTTTCTAATCATATTAGGAGAACTTGATATTTAAAGAATTCTATAGGCAATTGTTTTATAAGTTAAAAAATCACTGTCCCTGTTAAGTTCAGTTCAGTCACTCAGTCACGTCCGACTCTTTGCAACCTCATGAACCACAGCATACCAGGCCTCCCTGTCCATCACCAACTCCCAGAGCCCAGCACACCAGGCCTCCCTGTCCATCACCAACTCCCAGAGCCCACCCAAACCCATGTCCATTGAGTCGGTGATGCCATCCAGTCATCTCATTCTCTGTCGTCCCCTTCTCCTCCTGCCCTCAGTCTTTCCCAGCATCAGGGTCTTTTCTAGCGAGTCAGCTCTTCACATCAGGTGGCCAAAGTATTGGAGTTTCAGCTTCAACATTAGTCCTTCCAATGAACACCCAGAACTGATCTCCATTAGAATGGACTGGTTGGATCTCCTTGCAGTCCAAGGGACACTCAAGAATCTTCTTCAACATCACAGTTCAAAAGCATCAATTCTTTGACGTTCAGCTTTATAATCACTGTCTATTGAACTTTTGTTGAAAGTCTTCAGAAACCAGTTTAACCAAGACCCGCCTTTCATTTATTTTCTGTACACTTATATGTTTTTGTTATAAGGTTCACAGTTAGGGCCGAGTCGGAAATCAAGTTTGGATACCGAATGGCCTTGATTCACTCTCCTTCCTTCCATTGCAAAGTCTTTTACTTTCATTCTACACTTTCAGGAATAAGTATTTGAAAACAATTTTCCGTGAGTCATTTGCACTGCCACATCTCTCTGCAACCCCATGGACTGCAGCATGCCAGGCTTCCCTGTCCATCACCAACTCCTGAAGTTTACTCAAACTCATGTCCATTGAGTCGGTGATGCCATCCAACCATCTCATCCTCTGCTGTCCCCTTCTCCCGCCTTCAATCTTTCCCACCATCAGGATCTTTTCAGATGAGTCAGTTCTTCTCATCAGGTGGCCAAAGTATTGCAGTTTCAGTTTGATCATCAGTCCTTCCAGTGAATGCTCAGGAGTGATTTCCTTTAGGATGTACTGGTTGGATCTCCTTGCAATCCAGTTCAGTTCAGTCACTCAGTCATGTCCAACTCTTTGCAACCCCATGAACCACAGCACGCCAGGCCTCCCTGTCCATCACCAACTCCCGGAGTCTACCCAAACCCATGTCCATCAAGTCAGTGATGCCATCCAACCATCTCATCCTCTG
>SJYX01001352.1:6954-27647 GCA_006410675.1 Oreotragus oreotragus
ATTTCCATACAAATCTTGAAATTATTTGTTCTAGTTCTGTGAAAAATACCGCTGATAGCTTGATAGGGATTGCATTGAATCTGTAGATTGCTTTGGGTAATATATTCATTTTCACTATATTGATTCTTCCAATCTGTGAACATGGTATATTTCTCCATCTATTAGTGTCCTCTTTGATTTCTTTCATCAGTGTTTTATAGTTTTCTATATATAGGTCTTTAGTTTCTTTAGGTAGATATATTCCTAAGTAGTCCCTTGGACTGCAAGGAGATCCAACCAGTCCATTCTGAAGGAGATCAGCCCTGGAATTTCTTTGGAAGGAATGATGCTAAAGCGGAAACTCCAGTACTTTGGCCACCTCATGCGAAGAGTTGACTCATTGGAAAAGACTCTGATGCTGGGAGGGAATGGGGGCAGGAGGAGAAGGGGACGACAGAGGATGAGACGGTTGGATGGCATCACGGACTCGATGTACGTGAGTCTGAGTGAACTCCGGGAGTTGGTAATGAACAGGGAGGCCTGGCGTGCTGTGATTCATGGGGTTGCAAAGAGTTGGACATGACTGAGCAACTGAACTGAACTGAACTGAACTGATCCCTTATGCATAGACAGGTTCGGTTTGTGCCATCTCTGATGCAAAGAGTGGCCACAGTGTGGATAAGGGGTTCTGAGTTTAGATTGTTTGCTCATTAGTTGAATGATCTTGGAGGGGGCAGCTTCTCTGATAGTGAAGTGGAGGGCTGGACCAGATGAGTGGTTTTGAGTATCCACAGAAGTATCCACAGAGGCACTGTGGGGGCTGACCCCATGGACAAGGTCAGGACCTTTGGGCCAAGGTCTGGACCTCTCTCCCTTTAACCAGAGCAGTTCTCCTGACAGCTGTCCTGTCTATTGCAGGTTTCACGTGACCTCACTTTAAGGGTTCTGCCATTTAACAAAGGCTGAAAACAACTGTTAAGTAAGGTTTCTTGGAAACACATTGATTCTAAGGACCATTGTAGTAATATGAAGGAATCACATGCATGTGATAGATACTAGCAAACATTAAAAAAAACCCATTATTTTGCACTGGAGGGGATGAGATGGTTGTATTCATTGTTGTACAGTTGCTCAGTCATGTCTGACTCTTTGCGACCCCATGGACCGCAGCATGCCAGGCTTCCCTGTTCTTCACTATCTCCTGGAGTTTGCACGAACTCATGTCCATTCAGTCAGTGATGCCATCCTACAATCTCATCCTCTGTCATCCCTTCTCCTCCTACCTTCAGTCTTTCCCAGCATCAGGGTCTTTTCCATTGAGTCAGTTCTTCACATCAGGTGGCCAAAGTATTGAGCTTCAGCTTCAGCATCAGTTCTTCCAATATTCAGAGATGATTTCCTTTAGGATTGATTGGTTTGATTTCCTTGCAGTCCAAGGGACTCTCAAGAGTCTTCTCCAGTACCACAGTTCAAAAGCATCAATTCTTCAGCACTCAGCCTTCTTTATGGTCCAACTCTCACATCCGTACATGACTACTGGGAAAACCATAGCCTTGACTAGACGGACCTTTGTTGGCAAAGTAATGTCTCTGCTTTTTAATATGCTGTCTAGGTTTGTCATAGCTTTTCTTAAAAGGAGCTAGCGTCTTTGAATTTCATGGCTGTGGTCACCATCTGCAGTGATTTGGGAGCCAAGAAAATATACTCTGTCACTGTTTCCATTTTCCCCCCCATCTATTTGCCATGAAGTAATGGGACCAGATGCCATGCTTTTCATTTTTTGAATGTTGAATTTTAAGCCAGGTTTTTCTCTCTCCCCTTTCACCTTCATCAACAGGCTCCTCTTGAGTTCCTCTTTGCTTTCTGCCATTAGGGTGGTGTCATCTGTGTATCTGAGGTTATCGATATTCCTCCCTGCAATCTTGATTCCAGCTTGAGCTTCATCCAGCCCAGCGTTTCCCATGATGCACTCTGCATAGAAGTCAAACAAGCAGAGTGGCAGTCAACAACCCTGACATCCTCCTTTCCCAGTTTTGAACCAGTCTGTTGTTCCATGTCTGCTTCTAACTGTTGCTTCTTAACCTGCATACAGATCTCTCAGGAGGCAGAGGGGGGTTGGTATTCCCATCTCTTTAAGGATTTTCTATACTTTGTTGTGATCCACACAGTCAAAGGCTTTAGCATAGTCAATGAAGCAGAGGTATATGTTTTCTGGACTTTTCTTGCTTTTTCTATGATCCCAACCCAGGTCTCCTGTATTGCAGGCAGATGCTTTAATCACTGAGCTATGATCCCATGGATGCTGGCAATTTGATCTCTGCTGCCTTTGCCTTTTAAATCCAGCTTGTACATCTGGACATTCTTGGTTCATATACTGTTGAAGCCTAGCTTGAAGGATTTTGAGCATTACCTTGCTAGTGTGTGAGATGAGTGTAATTGTGCCATAGTTTGAACACGCTTTGGCATTGCCCTTCTCTGGAGTGGAATGAAAACTGGCCTTTTCCAGTCCTGTGCCCACTGCTGAGTTTTCCACATTTGCTGGCATATTGAGTGCAGCACTTTCACAGCATCATCTTTTAGGATTCAAAATAGCTTAGCTGGAATTCCATCACCTCCATTAGTTTGCAGTGATGCTTCCTAAGGCCCATTTGACATGACACTCCAGGATGTTGTGTTCTATGTAAGTGCTCTCACCTTTGTGGTTATCTGGGTCATTGAGACCTCTTTGCATAGTTCTTCTGTGTATTCTTGCCACCTCTTCTTAATATCTTCTGCTTCTGTTAGGTCCGTACCATTTCTGTCCTTTATTGAGCCCATCTTTGCATGACGTTCCCTTGGCATTTCTAATTTTCTTGAAGAGATCTCTAGTCTTTCCCATTCTATTGTTTTCCTCTATTTCTTTGCATTGTTCATTTCTTATCTCTCCTTGGTATTCTTTGGAACTCTGCATTCAAATGTGTATATCTTTCTTTTTCTCCTTTGCCTTTCACTTCTCTTCTTTTCTCAGCTGTTTGTAAGGCTCCTCAGACAACCATTTTACCTCTTTGTGTTTCTTTTTCTTGGGGATGGTTTTGATCACCGTCTCCTGTACAATGTTATGAACCTCTGTCCATAGTTCTTCAGGCACTCTGTCTACCAGATCTAGTCCCCTGAATCTATTTGTCGCCTCCAGTGTAAAGCTGAAAAATAAAGGATTTGATCTAGGTCATACCTGAATGGCCTAATGATTTTCCCTACTTTGTTCAGTTTAAATCTGAATTTTGGATAAGGAGTTCATGATCTGAGCCACTGTCAGTTTCTGGTCTTGTTTTTGCTGACTGTATAGAGCTTCTTGATCTTTGGCTGCAAAGAGTCTGCCTGCAATGCAGGAGACCCGGGTTCAATTCCTGGATCGGGAAGATTCCCTGGAGAAGTGGCAACCTACTCTAGTATTCTAGCCTGGAGAATCCCATGGATGGAGGAGCCTGGTGGGCTACAGTCCACAGGGTCGCAAAGAGTCAAACACGACTGAGCGACTTCACTTTCACTTTTCATCTGGTGATGTCCATGTGTAGAATCATTGTTGGAAGAGGGTGTTTGGTACGACCAACATGTTCTCTTGGAAAAATTCTGTTAGCCTTTGTCCTGCTTCATTTTGTACTCCAAGGCTAAACTTGCTTGTTAACCCACCTATCTCTTGACTTTCTACTTTTGCATTTCAGGCCCCTATGATGAAAAGAACTTTTTTTTGGTGTTAGTTATAGAAGGTCTTGTAGGTCTTCGTAGAATCGTTCAACTTCAGCTTCTTTGGCATTAGTGGTTGAGGCACAGACTTGGATAACTGTGATACTGAATGGTTGGATAGCATCGCTGATTCAATGGACATGAACTTGGGCAACCTCCGAGAGATAGTAGGGGACAGTGAGTCCTTGCGTGCTACAGTCCATAGGTTTCAAAGAGTTGGACACTACTTAGCAACTGAACAACAATAAAATAGTGAATTAACAGTGTTGTGACAGTTTAAGGTGGACAGTGAAGGTACTCACCCATGTGTATATGTGTATCCAATGGCACCCCACCCCAGTACTCTTGCCTGGAAAATCCAATGGATGGAGTAGCCTGGTGGGCTGCAGTCCATGGGGTCGCTAACAGTCGGACAGACTGAGCGACTTAATCTTCATTTTTCTCTTTCATGCATTGGAGAAGGAAATGGCAACCCACTCCAGTGTTCTTGCCTGGAGAATCCCAGGGACGGGGGAGCCTGGCGGGCTGCCGTCTATGGGATCACACAGAGTTGGACACGACTGAAGTGACTTAGCAGCAGCAGCATTCTCCCCCAAACTCCCTTCCCATCCAGGCTGCCATATAACATTGAGCAGAGTTCCCTATGCTGTCCAGCAGGTCCTTGTTCATTATCCATTTTAAATAAAGCAGAGTGTACATGTCAGTCCCAAACTCCCTAACTATCCCCTCCCCATATTCTTCCCCTGGAGAGCTGTAAGTTTGTTCTCTGTGAGTCTCTGTTTTGTGAATAAATTCATCTGTGTAACTTCTTTTTAGATTCCACATGTAAGGGATGTCATACACTATTTCTCTTCTGTCTGACTTCACCCAGTATGACAATTTCTAGGTCCATCCACAAGTAAACGCTTTATACCCGGGTCATTACCCATCCATCGGACGTTCTCAGAGCTGCACCGGTAAGCCTGACGAGCTGGCAGCTCTGTGCAGGGGCTCCCATGACCCGTCCGGAGTCCTTCCACCGCTTTAGGTGACTCTCTTCTCTAGAAGTGATGTGATCTCTGGAAAGCAGAGTATCTACAGATAATGACAGAAGCCCCACAGTCCCCAATCTACAACTGCCGAATCCAAAAGCACTGAAATAGAGGTTTTCTGAAAGACAGGCAAAAATCTGACCCGAGTGTCTGTGAGACGACCAGTTCTGTGTGTCCCACTCCACGTGGTTTGTGTTGGAGAAACGGGAGACTGCGGCCTCCAAGCGCTCTGGGGTGGGGCCACAGGCAGCACCGTGCTCACTGTCAGGGGAGTCCTCGGGGTGGGGGGCTGACCGGTGGGCGCAGAGAGTTTGTTGGGAACAACTCGTGAGGACTGTAAAGAGGACAGGAAGCAGGATCCCAAGAAGAGAGCTTGCGACGCAGCTGAGAGGACGAGGGGCGGGCAGGGAGAGCCTGGGCCACGCTGCAGCTGGAGACCAAGAGGCTTATGGGGAGAAGCAGCCAGACCCCTGACACCCGCTGGGCGCCGAGCACCCAGGAAGGGTGTGGCCTTGGTCTGAAAGCTGAGGTGGGTCTTTAAGGTGTGACCAGCAGTTAGCTCTTCATTCCAGCTGAACAGAAGATTCTTTCTTAAAGGTGATATCTGAGGCACAGCTCCAAGGTTGCCATGTAGCTATTAAATTTTTTTTTATTTTAATAACTTCGGTGGTACTTTAGTCACTAAGTTGTGTCCGACTCTTCATGACCCCCTGGACTGTAGCCCATCAGGCTCCTCTGTCCATGGGATCTCCCAGACAAGACTGGAGTGGGTTGCCACTTCCTTCTCCAGGGGATCTTCCCCACCCAGGGATCGAACCTGGGTCTCCTGCATTGCAGGCAGATTCTTTACCAGCTGAGCCAATAACTTTATTGAGGTATAATTCACACTCTGGAAAGCTTACCACAGAAAATGTACTGTTCAATGATGTTAGTAAATGGATACAGTTGTATGACCAAAATCAGTCGTTTTAGAATGTTCCTATCACCCCAAAATGTTTGCTGTCTGTTCCCACTTCTACCCCCAGTGGCAGGAAATCACAGATCTGTTTTCTGTCTGTAGTTCTGCCTTCTCGAGAAATGTTGTCCAAGTGGAATCACATAGCACATAGTCTTTGGAGTCTGGCTTCTTTCTCCTTCCCCGCTGTCGGGGATGGTTCACGTTGCTGCCTCTATCAATTGTTTGCTGTTTTTTATCGCTGAGTCGGAGAAGGCAATGGCACCCCACTCCAGTACTCTTGCCTGGAAAATCCATGGACAGAGAAGCCTGGTAGGCTTCAGTCCATGGGGTCGCTAAGAGGGGGACATGACTGAGCGACTTCACTTTCACTTTTCACTTTCATGCATTGGAGAAGGAAATGGCAACCCACTCCAGTGTTCTTGCCTGGAGAATCCCAGGGACAGGGGAGCCTGGTGGGCTGCCGTCTTTGGGTCGCACAGAGCCGGACACGACTGAAGCAACTTAGGAGCAGCAGCATCGCCGAGTAGCGATCCATGGTGTGGATATAGCAGGTTTTGTTTACCCATTTATCAGTTGATAGAGTGCTCCTAGCTTTTGGCTGGTGTGAATAATGTTGTTATGAACATTTGTGTGCAAGTCCTCTGCAGCCACATTTTCAGTTCTCTCGGGTATACACCTAGGAGTCAAGTAGCTGGATTACACGGTAAGTGTGTTTCGTTTTCTAAGGAAACTGCTGAATGACACAGCCATACCAGCAGCGCATGAGTCCTAGGCTCTGCACGTGCTGGTCAGCTCTTGCGTTGTCAGAATTTTTGGATGCAGCTGTTCCTGACGGCGCATGGCGGCATCCCCGTGTGCTTTTACTTTGCATCTAATGACCAATGATGTTGAACATCATGTACTTAGTCATGTCTACATGCTCTATGTGAAATGTCTTTTGGGCAGTCTTCTTATTAAGGAATAGAAATTCTTTTGTTTGCTTTTATGTGTTTTTAATGGAAGGATGATTGCTTTACAGTATTGATTTCCGCCACTGAATAGAAGTTCATTACATAGTCTGGACACGGTTCCTTCATCAGATGTTTTGAAAATATTTTGCCTGGTCTGTGACTTGTCTTACTTTCCTAAATGGTTTCTTTCAAACAGCAAAACTTGTACTTTTGACGAGGTCCAGTTCATTTTATTTTTGTATGAACTGTGCCCTCAGTGTCACACGTGGGAAATCCCTGCTAACCCTTCAGAACGATTGCCTGCTGTGTTTTCTTCTAGACATTTAACAATTTTAGGTCAGTGGTTCTCAGCTGGGAAGTTTTGGCCTCCAGAGCACATCTGGGGATACCTGAAGACAGTCTGGAGGGTCACAGCTGGTGGAGTGTGCCAGTGGCGTCTAACAGAGGCCAGTGATGGGGCTCCACGTACTGCAGTGCTCAGAACAGCCTTCAGAGCACAGAATCATCCTGTCAGAAATGCCCGTAGTGCTGCGGCTGAGAAACCCCGAGTCAGCTCTAGGGCTCTGAGTTCAGTGTGTGGTGTGAGGTGGGGACCTCTGTGCACTTCCTTTTTGCATGTGAGCTTTTTTTTTCTATCTTACTGCACTGAATGGCCTTGGCAACTCTGTTGAGATCAGGTGACCATAAACATGAGGTTTATATCTAGATTCTCTAGTCTCTTCCCTTGATTTGCATTCTACCTTTATGCCAGTAAATTTTGAAATCAGGTAGTGTAAATCCCCTTTGTTCTTTTTCTAAGAAATTACTTCCTTCTTTGCATTTCCATATACATTTTAGCATTAGCTTTTCAAATTCTTTAAAAAAAAACAACTGGGATTTTGATGATTACATTGTATAAATCAATTCTGAGGAAAACTAGCCCTCTGGTCAGGGAAGGCAATGGCACCCCACCCCAGTACTCTTGCCTGGAAAATCCAATGGACGGAGTAGCCTGGTGGGCTGCAGTCCATGGGGTCGCTAACAGTCGGACAGACTGAGCGACTTCACTTTCACTTTTCTCTTTCATGCATTGGAGAAGGAAATGGCAACCCACTCCAGTATTCTTGCCTGGAGAATCCCAGGGATGGNTGGACGGAGGAGCCTGGTGGGCTGCAGTCCATGGGGTCGCTAACAGTCGGACAGACTGAGCGACTTCACTTTCACTTTTCTCTTTCATGCATTGGAGAAGGAAATGGCAACCCACTCCAGTGTTCTTGCCTGGAGAATCCCAGGGACGGGGGAGCCTGGTGGGCTGCTGTCCATGGGGTCACACAGAGTCGGACACGACTGAAGCGACTTAGCAGCAGCAGCAGCCCTCTGGTGCATAGTCTTCTAATCCATCTTGGTATATTTCTCCAATTACTTGGATCTTTAATTTCTCCCAGAAATGTTTTTGTAGGTTTCAGTATAAATTTATTCCTAGTTTATTTTTAGATGATATTGCAAATAGAGTTGTATTCTTAATTCCATTTTTGAATTATTTTTCTTGACTCCTTATTGTTTCCTACATATAGTATATGTGATCTGAGACAGTTTTACTTCATTTCCAGTCTGTATGACTTTAATCCCTTTCCTGGCCTCCTCTCAGTAGAATCTCATGTTGAATAGAAGTGGTGAGAACCACATACTTTTCAAAATTAAAAAATTCAGAATTCTGAGACACTGTTAGTCCTCTGTGTTTGGGTAAGGGGTGCAAACTTGTAGTAACTGACTTTTAGGATTGCTGGGAGGAGTAAACAAGATGCCACATACAAAATGCTTAGTGGAAATCCTAAGCAAGTGACCTCCTAATAGACAGCTTTTAGAAAGAGAATCCTAAGTGGCTGCTGGCAGGCAGCATCAGGGACCAGGACTCTGCTGTTAGGATGCAGGCCTGGGTGGACACGTCTCGGTGGCCCTCTGTGGCCCCACAGCCGGGGGATGAAGTTCTTCATGGCTTGTTCCCACCGGGAGTTGGCACAGTTTTGGTCAGTTGCCAGGAACTGCTGGTGTCAGGGGAGCTCTGCCAAAGTGTCGATACCTGAGCCCCAAAGTAGCCAAGCCCAGGATGTAGTGGACGACATTGTGAAGCAGGGCGTACGTGGAGGGAGGAAGGACCCAGGCTTGCCAAGCAGTGCTGAGGCTCAAGGCTGCTGGGCAGTGGTGTTGAGAGGGGCCTGGGGCATATGCTACGTTTACACCAAGAGGAAATGCTTCCTTGTTTCCATGTGCATTGTTGTTGCCTTTCTCTAAGGTTTATTCTAGACGTACATCCCTTGTATTTGCTGAGACTCGATATTTATTTGGGGCTTCCTAGGTGGCGCTAGTGGTAAAGAACCTGCTCGCCAATGCAGGAGACATAAGAGACGTGGGTTCAGTCCCTGAGTTGGGAAGATTCTCCTGGAGAAGGGGATGGCAGCCCACTCCAGCACTCTTGCCTGAAGAATCCCCACGGACAGAGGAGCCTGAGGGGGCTCCAGTCCATAGGGTCACTCAGAGCGACTTAGCATGCATGCACGCGATATTTATTTGAGGTAGAAATTGCAGCTGAGATGAGTAACATGAGGGAACAGAATCATGAGGGCATCATAGCAGCACCTGCAGCCTTGGTGGGTTGAGCGTTTCTCTCTGAGAGAAGCTGAGCAGCCGCGTGTGTAGGATTCATCCCGAATCCCCATCTCCTCCAGGGGACGGCGGGCATCCTGGAGGCCAGTGGGAACCCTGGTCTGTGGTGGGTGGTGCTCTCCTCGCCAGCAACTAAGCTCACAGAAGCCAGGGCTACTTCCAGGGCGCTAATCATCATTAATTACAGCTCCTGACACCTGTCCTCACTAATTGCCTTGAAAGGAATCTCAGGGACCTAAGGTGTAACTGTGATAACGGATCAGCATCCTTCATACCTAGCAGATGATAACCAAGAAACTCAGGGGTTCTTTGTTCTCATTAATAAACACAATTTAATTTCCACCCTTTATTTAACAGTACAGTGCTTCAATGACAAATTCTGGGACTTAATTATGATCATCTCTGGGACACACAGACTGGGTATATATAGAAAAGGCCCAAGAGCAGAGGGTCAGTACTTCTCTGAGACACACAGTCAGACGTCAGAAAGCCACATGAAGGCACTTCTTCATACACTGCACACATGCACAAACGTGATGACATAGGAAGGCATCCTTTCTGTGGCCGAGGACGAGTGGTGGGCTGTTCGCAGCTGCTGTGGGCTGAAAGGCGTCTTCATCACGGCAGCAGGTGGTTCTCAGAGGCACAGACCTTGTGCTGACTGATCGAATCTAGAGGGAGAGAGGCAGTTAGCACTGATAATGGCCCGCATATGGTAAGACAAAAACCTTATAGTAGTGTTAGTTGCTCAGCTGTGGCCGACTCTGCGACCCCATGGACTGTAGCCTGCCAGGCTCCTCTGTCCACGGTCTTCTCCAGGCAAGAATAGTGGAGTGAGTGGCCATTTCCTCTTCCAACCTTATCACAGATATGCTAAACGTATTTAAAATCTTCAGTGCTCCTGGGCTTCGTGCTCCACACATCTGTGTCCATAATGGCACACGTGCCTAATTAAAGTGAAGCAGAATAACATAAAGTGAAATGGGTTCAGCTCCTAAGCTGCACCAGCAACATTTCGAATGCTTGGAACCCACGTCTTCTTAGACGCAGCACACTTGGACATGCCCTTCATGGTGGAACGTTCCAGTGGACAGTCCATAACACAGGAGACTCCAATTCTCATCTTGCTATGGCAAGTACTCCCTGGTACAGGGCAGAGCATAACTGTTTTCTGAGAACCACAGGAGACACCCTGGCCTGGGACCAGCCCCAGGTGCAGGAGAGGGGGCCGGCACAGGTGGGTCTGCAGCCGGCTCCAGCAGCCCGGTGCTCTCAACACTGGAGAGTTGCCTGCCCCTGACCCTTCTGCTGCTGTTGGGATGGGAGAGGCGTGCAGCGGGTGGCCAGCGCTGACTGACTGACTAAGTTAACTTATTGACAGCAACATTATCCAGTGGGTGAACAATTGTGTCTGAAGGACTTTAAGAGGTCAGGATAATGGACAATAGTCTGTATGACTTTAATCCCTTTCCTGGCCTCCTCTCAGTAGAATCTCATGTTGAATAGAAGTGGTGAGAACCACATACTTTTCAAAATTAAAAAATTCAGAATTCTGAGACACTGTTAGTCCTCTGTGTTTGGGTAAGGGGTGCAAACTTGTAGTAACTGACTTTTAGGATTGCTGGGAGGAGTAAACAAGATGCCACATACAAAATGCTTAGTGGAAATCCTAAGCAAGTGACCTCCTAAGAGACAGCTTTTAGAAAGAGAATCCTAAGCGGCTGCTGGCAGGCAGCATCAGGGACCAGGACTCTGCTGTTAGGATGCAGGCCTGGGCGGACACGTTGTCTCGGTGGCCCTCTGTGGCCCCACAGCCGGGGGATGAAGTTCTTCATGGCTTGTTCCCACCGGGAGTTGGCACAGTTTTGGTCAGTTGCCAGGAACTGCTGGTGTCAGGGGAGCTCTGCCAAAGTGTCGATACCTGAGCCCCAAAGTAGCCAAGCCCAGGATGTAGTGGACGACATTGTGAAGCAGGGCGTACGTGGAGGGAGGAAGGACCCAGGCTTGCCAAGCAGTGCTGAGGCTCAAGGCTGCTGGGCAGTGGTGTTGAGAGGGGCCTGGGGCATATGCTACGTTTACACCAAGAGGAAATGCTTCCTTATTTCCATGTGCATTGTTGTTGCCTTTCTCTAAGGTTTATTCTAGACGTACATCCCTTGTATTTGCTGAGACTTGATATTTATTTGGGGCTTCCTAGGTGGCGCTAGTGGTAAAGAACCTGCTTGCCAATGCAGGAGACATAAGAGACGTGGGTTCAGTCCCTGAGTTGGGAAGATTCTCCTGGAGAAGGGGATGGCAGCCCACTCCAGCACTCTTGCCTGAAGAATCCCCACGGACAGAGGAGCCTGAGGGGGCTACAGTCCATAGGGTCACTCAGAGCGACTTAGCATGCATGCACACGATATTTATTTGAGGTAGAAATCACAGCTGAGATGAGTAACATGAGGGAACAGAATCTTGAGGGCATCGTAGCAGCACCTGCAGCCTTGGTGGGTTGAGCGTTTCTCTCTGAGAGAAGCTGAGCAGCCGTGTGTGTAGGATTCATCCCGAATCCCTATCTCCTCCAGGGGACGGCGGGCATCCTGGAGGCCAGTAGGAACCCTGGTCTGTGGCAGGTGGTGCTCTCCTCGCCAGCAGCTAAGCTCACAGAAGCCAGGGCTACTTCCAGGGTGCTAATCATCATTAATTACAGCTCCTGACACCTGTCCTCACTAATTGCCTTGAAAGGAATCTCAGGGACCTAAGGTGTAACTGTGATAACGGATCAGCATCCTTCATACCTAGCAGATGATAACCAAGAATTTCTCCTGGAGAAGGGGATGGCAGCCCACTCCAGCACTCTTGCCTGAAGAATCCCCACGGACAGAGGAGCCTGAGGGGGCTCCAGTCCATAGGGTCACTCAGAGCGACTTAGCATGCATGCACGCGATATTTATTTGAGGTAGAAATTGCAGCTGAGATGAGTAACATGAGGGAACAGAATCATGAGGGCATCATAGCAGCACCTGCAGCCTTGGTGGGTTGAGCGTTTCTCTCTGAGAGAAGCTGAGCAGCCGCGTGTGTAGGATTCATCCCGAATCCCCATCTCCTCCAGGGGACGGCGGGCATCCTGGAGGCCAGTGGGAACCCTGGTCTGTGGTGGGTGGTGCTCTCCTCGCCAGCAACTAAGCTCACAGAAGCCAGGGCTACTTCCAGGGCGCTAATCATCATTAATTACAGCTCCTGACACCTGTCCTCACTAACTGCCTTGAAAGGAATTTCAGGGACCTAAGGTGTAACTGTGATAACGGATCAGCATCCTTCATACCTAGCAGATGATAACCAAGAAACTCAGGGGTTCTTTGTTCTCATTAATAAACACAATTTAATTTCCACCCTTTATTTAACAGTACAGTGCTTCAATGACAAATTCTGGGACTTAATTATGATCATCTCTGGGACACACAGACTGGGTATATATAGAAAAGGCCCAAGAGCAGAGGGTCAGTACTTCTCTGAGACACACAGTCAGACGTCAGAAAGCCACATGAAGGCACTTCTTCATACACTGCACACATGCACAAACGTGATGACATAGGAAGGCATCCTTTCTGTGGCCGAGGACGAGTGGTGGGCTGTTCGCAGCTGCTGTGGGCTGAAAGGCGTCTTCATCACGGCAGCAGGTGGTTCTCAGAGGCACAGACCTTGTGCTGACTGATCGAATCTAGAGGGAGAGAGGCAGTTAGCACTGATAATGGCCCGCATATGGTAAGACAAAAACCTTATAGTAGTGTTAGTTGCTCAGCTGTGGCCGACTCTGCGACCCCATGGACTGTAGCCTGCCAGGCTCCTCTGTCCACGGTCTTCTCCAGGCAAGAATAGTGGAGTGAGTGGCCATTTCCTCTTCCAACCTTATCACAGATATGCTAAACGTATTTAAAATCTTCAGTGCTCCTGGGCTTCGTGCTCCACACATCTGTGTCCATAATGGCACACGTGCCTAATTAAAGTGAAGCAGAATAACATAAAGTGAAATGGGTTCAGCTCCTAAGCTGCACCAGCAACATTTCGAATGCTTGGAACCCACGTCTTCTTAGACGCAGCACACTTGGACATGCCCTTCATGGTGGAACGTTCCAGTGGACAGTCCATAACACAGGAGACTCCAATTCTCATCTTGCTATGGCAAGTACTCCCTGGTACAGGGCAGAGCATAACTGTTTTCTGAGAACCACAGGAGACACCCTGGCCTGGGACCAGCCCCAGGTGCAGGAGAGGGGGCCGGCACAGGTGGGTCTGCAGCCGGCTCCAGCAGCCCGGTGCTCTCAACACTGGAGAGCTGCCTGCCCCTGACCCTTCTGCTGCTGTTGGGATGGGAGAGGCGTGCAGCGGGTGGCCAGTGCTGACTGACTGACTAAGTTAACTTACTGACAGCAACATTATCCAGTGGGTGAACAATTGTGTCTGAAGGACTTTAAGAGGTCAGGATAATGGACAACAGAACATGGATGGAAAGCTGTGACAGTTTTGAGATACAAAGCAGGAAGAACGGGCTTATTTTATGACTAAAAGAAAAACAAAACAAAATGGAAGAAAAAAAACAGATCATCTTAGTTGTAGCTCAAGGCAGTGCCCCGGAATTTAATCAGAGCCCTCCAAGATGAATGCACCTCCTTACAGGTGGTCTGAGCTGGGAACTGAATCACAGAAGGGTGGATCATTAATATTTGTTATATAGCTCATACACATTATATGAATGTAATTAATATATACAGTGGAACTGTAACAATTATCACTGATCCCGCATACACCACTTAATTCTCTCCGCAATACAGTTAGGGATTGTTATGATTTATATTTTAATGTTAGCCCTTTATTCATGGTACGTATTGCAAACACTTTCTCTAAGTTTGTTACTTGTGTTTTAACTTTTCTTATAGATTTTTTTTTTTTACTTATATATTCAAATTATACTAGTCTTTTATTGCATCCGGACTTTGAATCACAGGTAGAAAAGGTTCCCTAGACTTGGTTATACAATAGTCCAGCCATATATTCTTCCAGGTTGTAAAAATCCCATTGATTCCATTTTTTACATTGATTTCTGACAGGATGTCATTTTTGAAAGCCAGAGAAGACTGCAAATAGGATGATGCTCTTTCCTACCTAATCTAAAAATCCAGTATATAATTAACACAGAACAGATAAATAGATCAGTGGATAAGAACAACATCTAGAAACTGATCCATGCATATGTGGGAGTTTAAGAGATGATTCAAGGTGGCATTATAAACCAATGAGGGAATTCCCTGACAGTCCAGTGGTTAGGACTCCACGCTTCCCTGCTCGGGGAACTAAGATCCCGCATGCAAAAAAAAAAAAAAAAAAAAATGCCAGAGAAGACTGCAAATAGGATGATGCTCTTTCCTACCTAATCTAAAAATCCAGTATATAATTAACACAGAACAGATAAATAGATCAGTGGATAAGAACAACATCTAGAAACTGATCCATGCATATGTGGGAGTTTAAGAGATGATTCAAGGTGGCATTATAAACCAATGAGGGAATTCCCTGACAGTCCAGTGGTTAGGACTCCACGCTTCCCTGCTCGGGGAACTAAGATCCCGCATGCAAAAAAAAAAAAAAAAAAAAATCAGTGGAGAACGATAAGCTATTAAAGAGATGAGCTGATTCCTTGTATCCCACAATAAGTACAGACAGATGAATGCTCTGAACATTAAAGACCACAGGAGCATTAACAGAGATGGGAAACTAGGTGAGAGCTCCTCGAAGGGAAAGCTTTCTAAGTGAAACTTGTTTATGTGCTGTGGAGGAAGAGAGGTGTTTTGCTCCATCCAGAAAAATAATTAAAAAGTAAAACCCGCAGAAAACACCATACAAATAGAGAGAGGCAAGTTGAGAGGATTTTATGTTTATCACAAAAGGTTAGCGTTCACATTAAACAGTCAGTGTAAAGCAATGTGGAAAAGAGAAACAGCCTGATGTGAAAGCAGGCAGGGGACAAGAGCAAGCAGGTCAGGAGCTGCGAGTCCCTGCTGGGTGCTCACGAGGAACTCAGTAGTTAGCATATGCCTTAAGTAAGGAGGTCACCAGACAGTGAAACATGGTTAAGGTCTGGAACTGGTGAGGGTGTGGGAAACAGGAATATCAAAGTACTGTTAGAGTGCAACCCAGTGAAGCTGTGTGCATCAAAATTTAAAGGACACACACCCCAGGTTTCAGTAATTCCCCATCTATAAATCTATTTTACAAAAATACTCCTGTCTGGGATTGGGCGAGACTAATCAGAGCTTAAGATGGTCTCTTAAAATTGAATTTGAATCACTCCAACTAGAACACATACACATACAGTTTACAATAGCAGAAATAGTGGAAATAACCCCAAATATCAAATCGTAAGGAGTGTATAAATTAACCACAGCACCTCTGACGGTTAGAAGAATGAAGCAATTGCATGAAAATGCAAGGATCTTTTAGACCTAGAGTTGTATGAAAGCTCATGAATGTGTGATTCTCTGTTTATGGAGAACAAACCTTCAATGCATATGTTTGAAGTGAAGTGAAGTGAAGTCGCTCAGTCGTGTCCGACTCTTCGCGACCCCATGGACTGTAGCCTACCAGGCTCCTCTGTCCATGGGATTTTCCAAGCAATAGTCCTGGAGTGGATTGCCATTTCCTTCTCCAGGGGATCTTCCCAACCCAGGGATTCTCCAGGGGATCTTCCCAACCCAGGGATTGAACCCAGGTCTCCTGCATTGTAGACAGACGCTTTACCATCTGAGCCACCAGGGAAGTCCTTCATATGTTCTCCAGCCAATATTATTATTATTTTTTTCCCCGCCACAAGAGCTGGACGGATATGTAGAGTGACACTTGATTTCATGGTCAAGGAAGTCAGACAGCAGAGAAATACATAAAATCCCCAAATCCAGCTACCCTTCCCTAAAGCAGCACCACTACAGACAAAGCTGTCTCTTTCAGGTTTAACATATATTTACATAGAAATAAATGCATATATGCTTTAGGGAAGGGTAGTTGGATTTGGGGATTTTATGTATTTCTCTGCTGTCTGACTTCCTTGACCATGAAATCAAGTGTCACTCTACATATCCGTCCAGCTCTTGTGGCGGGGAAAAAAATAATAATAATATTGGCTGGAGAACATATGAAGGACTTCCCTGGTGGCTCAGATGGTAAAGCGTCTGTCTACAATGCAGGAGACCTGGGTTCAATCCCTGGGTTGGGAAGATCCCCTGGAGAATCCCTGGGTTGGGAAGATCCCCTGGAGAAGGAAATGGCAATCCACTCCAGGACTATTGCTTGGAAAATCCCATGGACAGAGGAGCCTGGTAGGCTACAGTCCATGGGGTCGTGAAGAGTCGGACACGACTGAGCGACTTCACTTCACTTCACNCAGCCAACATGCGCACAATGTGTGCACAGAATCACACCAGCGCCAGGAAGGGGCCGGCCGAGCTCCCCAACCTGGAAACGATTAGAGTGCAGACCAGCCTCTGGCCCCCTGCACGACCGCAGGCTTTGGAAAGGTTAGCTGTCGATGGGACTGTTGATATCAGCCATGTGCGCAGTCCCGTTAGCTGAAGGAGACTCTTTTCAAAGCACAGTTCTGGTATCCAGTTGGTATCATGTTGATACACGCAGTTTTTCAAAAACAACAACAACAACAAAAAGCAAACCCAAAGCCTCTGTTTGAGAACACAGGATGTTTTGCAGGTTGTATTTTCGGCATGTGGAAAAGAGTAAACAGCCTCTGTTGGTTTCTGGACTGTAGCTACAACCATAGGTGTTTTGAAGTTAGTTTCCAGGCAGATGACAAATGACTGTGCCCCAGAAAGTGAAAGATTCTATATCAAAGGAGGACCACTGGCCATTTACAAGACCTTCACGAACATGGCTATTATAAATGAGTGCCACCAGAACAAACACGGCCTCTGCCAATCTATTAAACCAGCAGCCCCTGACCTGTTTGGCATCAGGGACCAGTTTTGTATTCTTGCTTGGAGAATTCCATGGACAGGGGAGCCTGGCGGGCTACATTCCATGGGGTCGCAGAGCTTGACACAGCTGACTGACACTTTCACGCGACACGTTCACCTCTCTGCTGTACTGAGTGAGGGTCCCTGACGGGTGCTGAAGGTCTCCAAGTCCTTTCTGATGCTGAGCTCGGCCCGCATTTCCCTCTGGACCCACACCAAGCATCTCTCCCCCCAACATGCTGTTTCCTCTTCTGAACAAGCCAGGCCCTTCTCTGCTTCTCCATGGATCCCGAGTTCCAGGCCCGCACCATTCTCCCGGGTGCTCGGAATCCAAGTCTAGGATTCACCTTCCCCTCGTCTCTATCCTCACATGGCACAGCGTCCAACCTGCCAGAGGGTGCAGCTGGATTCAGCACTTTTACTTAACATCTGACAGCTTCCCATCACCTCCGTCACTATTACCTGGTCCTAACCACCACCACTGCTCACCTGAATCTCTGTAAGAGCCTAAGGTCACTCTCTGGCTTCTCTTTAAAAATACGTCTCAGAGCCCGTCTCCCTTTCTTAAGATCCTCTGGTGACTTCTGCTCATTCTTAGAACACACGCCACACAGCTGACCACTGTCCCCGTGGCCTGTGGGCTCAGGCTCCGCCGGCTCCTCCCCGTCATCCCCTGGATCCACGGCCTCTCCCCAACTCTCACCTTGACCCTAACTGTTCCCTTAGCGCCACACAAGCCCATCCGGCCTCGGCGAGGAACCCAGCTCACTGTCTCTCTCCACATTCCAACCTGTTTTCTTCGCAGTATTTATCACCACCAGGACTTTAGAAAATGTTCTCTGTCATCTTTAGAGTGTAAGCCCCCAAAGAGCAAGGGCTGTGTCTGCCTTGCCACCTGCTATTCCAGGAGTGCCAAGAACATGCTTGGCACACGGAAGATGCTCAACAAACACAAAGTGGGTGAATCAATGGCCTGATGCCGTGCAGAGTACCTGAAGGAGACAGTCTAACCTAGCAGGCCGCCACCTTTTTTCCTGCTCTGATACTGGGGTAGAGACGTTCACCTGTCTGATACTTAACCAAGGGTACAGTATGAGTCTGTGCTGTCTTAGTTAAGACTGGCTAGTTTATTCCTAGCATGCCAGCTTTTCCTTTCCACCCAAGATATGTGAGTGAAAAGATAGCACAGGGCTAGCCTTGAGTTCACTATTTTTTCTATACATTTTATATTTATTCCTGGGCATGGAAATGCTGATGATTTTAGCAAGTGTATCTTAAGAATCTTGTTGAATTGATTACAACCATTTCTTGACTCTCTTCAATTTTTCTATGTATATACTGTATCATAGGCAAATATGTTCTAAGTTTTTTAATACTCTTCATCGTTTAGGAAAGTTCTCTTATATACTAATTGTTGTCGTTATTGTTTTTAATCATGAGTGGGTATTGGATTTTTTCTAACGCTTTTAACATCTGCTGAGAACCAATGGACTAGAAGAAAAGATTTAATGATATTTGTTTCTACATTCTTCAGTTAAACCTTACCTGATTATATGTTTCTTAACATATAAGAAACATATAATATACTGCTAAATTTAATTTGCCAATATTTTATTTTGGATTTTTACATCCATCTTCACAAATGAGTTTGGGCTAGCCGTGTAAAATGAGATGAAATAGCTTCTCTTTTCTTTTTGTCCTGCAGTAATTTGAGATGTTTGGTAAAACTTTTGTTAAAACTCTCTAGGGGGAGGTGGTGGTTTTTTTTTGTGGTGAGACAGACATGAGCTGAAAGTTGCCATTTACACTGTTCTGAGTACACGGCTCAGCGGCAATAAGCACATTCACATCACTGTGCCACCATGGCCAGCGCCCCTGTCCAGGAGTTACAATCCCAAACATAATCTTTTCATTCATTAAACAGCAACTCCCCATTCCTTTCCCCTCTCCTTCCAGACTAAATTAACCTCTGTATTTCTGTCCCTATGAATTTGCTTATGCTCAGCTAACTCATAAGACTGGAATTATGTGGCATGTGTCTTTTTGGGACTGGCTTATTTCACCTGAACGCAGTGTCTTCAAGGCCCATTCGTGTTGTTGCAGGTTTTAGGATAGCTTTTCTTTTTAGGGCCAAATAATATTCTGTTGTTTGTCTACATCACCTCTCCACGTCTGGTTCTTTACCTGTATAGTGGAGACGCTCCGAGGACCCCGACGGACTCGACGTGATCAGCAAACCGTCAGTCCAGGGCTATAACAAACACCCCGTGCAGAGCGTGCAGCTCTGGGCTGCTCTCTGCTCGCTCCTCAATGGGGCGGGGAGCCTGCCAGCACGCACAAGGCCCGTACACTATCAGGGACCTTTTTCCTGAAAACACTGACATGGGGAGACACTCAAATCAAATGCTGTTTTATTTGGCCTGAGATGCTCCGAGGACCCCGACGGACTCGACGTGATCAGCAAACCGTCAGTCCAGGGCTGTAACAAACACCCCGTGCAGAGCGTGCAGCTCTGGGCTGCTCTCTGCTCGCTCCTCAGTGGGGCGGGGAGCCTGCCAGCATGCACAAGGCCTGTACACTATCAGGGACCTTTTTCCTGAAAACACTGACATGGGGAGACACTCAAATCAAATGCTGTTTTATAAGTTATGAGGAAATTGTGCCGAGGCGAGACTTTTTTTTTTGGCAAGGCTGTTGAGATTATTACATCATGTTCCCACAACAGCATAAAATGTATGTTTTATCACTTGAACGTAGCCCAGGCTGGAAAGGGCGCCTGAGACTGGAAACGTCTTATGAGAAAGGCCAAGCTCAACCTGATAAGACCAGAGGGGATGAAAGGAAGGAAAAATGGTCACAGCTCAGGCCACTGACCCTCAGTGGACACCCCGTGCCCCCTGCCAGCCCCCATGCCAGCGGGGAAGCCCAGACCTGCTGTTCCTTGACCCGTAAGATGGGAACGGTGCTCTGTGGGGGTTGGGAGCCTAACTCCTGGGAAGTGCTTCAGAAGGTAACCGGTCGCATCAAGATCAGGTGAAGGTAACTTTCTGCCTGCTGGTGCTGGGAATCTGAGTTTTGTTTTCCTGTTTATTTCCATATGTATTCAAGCTCCCCAAGTGTGCTCTCTCTCAGAAATCCCCACTCCCCCTCTGGTTGAATGATTCATCAAGAATCTTGGCCCAAGTGTGCTGCTGTTTCAGGGAAAGCGGACCCTGGGGAATGGCTCGGGAACACAGTCGGGACTGGTTCGGTGGCCTCGGCAGGAGGCAGCTCGGCCGATGTGAGCTTCTGCTCAGAGCAGGTGACTAATCGTGGCTTAGGTTTCACGTGTGGAGCCCGAGGTGGAGATGGCTTAAGTTCACACTGTTCTAGGCCAGCAACACCAGGCGGTGGAAGGATGGTGCGACAG
>SJYX01001352.1:33318-56685 GCA_006410675.1 Oreotragus oreotragus
GTCTGTCCCTATCCCAGGTGAGGACAGGTCCTGTCTCTTATACACATCTAGATGTGTATAAGAGACAGCCCCCAACGCCCCCGCCCCTCGCAGAATCCCCAGGGGGCCTTTGCACAGCACGGCAACACTGACGCCGATACATGCATCACATTCAGGCCACACCTGCTTTTGGAAATAAAAGCCGAAGGTCACTTTGCTGTAAAACACAGCACCGTGAGCACGAGGACAGGCGAGTACGCGAAGCCGGGCGGCCGGCAGAGGCAGCGGGCGGCCGGCAGAGCTGCAGGGGGCGGGGCGGGCCAGCCGGGCCTCGCACGCACGCCGGGAGGGCAGGTGGCAAAAGTCTGAGAGGACTTCCTTTGTCCCTGTGAGCTCACCTGGACAGACAGGTGGTCTTGTGACAGCTGGTAATCACACGATTTCTGTAACCGCAGGCCTCTTAATGCAGACAGTGTGAGAAGTGCACCAGGCCTGATGCTCTCCCCAACCGTCACCCCCAGGACTGCAGGACAGAGGCTCTGAAGGGTCTCCCCACGGCTCTGACTTCATAATGTGCCTCCCCCTCCCTCCAGGAACCTGCGTGCGGATGCTTACCTAGGATCCATGTTTCCGACAGGTACTTGACCGTCTCCTTCTTCCTTCCCGGGGAGGGTCCGATGAAGATGCTGGCCTGGCGAGGGACCTGTGTGACCCGACCCCCGCACAGCACGATGAGCTCCCTCAGCTTGGCTCTGGGGGGGTTGCTGGCCGGGGAGATGAACATGGTCGGCTGGTCGGCAAACAGGGTTCCGTGGTACTGCCCGGCGGAAGACAGGCGTTCCTGGCGGCAGAGCTGTGGAGAGAGACGGGGGCGGGGGTTACTCTAGACCTCTTCACTGTCGAGAACAGGCTGACTGAAAGGCTGAGGTTGGGTTGTCTGTCCTCGACGGGTTCTGAGGATCCAGGGGTGATGACAACATTTACGAGCAGATGACATTTTCTGCAGCAGCATATTTACCAAGCAAATTTACAAGCAAAAAAAGAAAAAGTTTAGGCCTTTGATTTATTACAGAGTCTAAACCAAACTATTTGAAAGCAATTAACTGTTCGGTTGAGCCAGGTGGACGGCCTCTGGGTACTGAGTGATGGGAGGACCGTGGAGGCAGGAGGCTCGCCCGGAGTGCCCGCTGCACGGGACCGCACCCTCCGCCTGGCTCAGGGTGCCCACAGCAGGCAGCGTCAGCGCTGAGCTGCTCCATTCACCCCCGCCCGTCAGCAGGAGAACGCAAAGGGAGTCCTGGCCGTGTGCCTGCGGGCCAGGCGGGGCCTGAGGGCCGCGTGCTGGTGGGTGGGGACCAGCGTGGTGCTGCACGGGACCGCACCCTCCGCCTGGCTCAGGGTGCCCACAGCAGGCAGCGTCAGCGCTGAGCTGCTCCATTCACCCCCGCCCGTCAGCAGAGAACGCAAAGGGAGTCCTGGCCGTGTGCCTGCGGGCCAGGCGGGGCCTGAGGGCCGCGTGCTGGTGGGTGGGGACCAGCGTGGAGAACCCGCAGGGTTCAGAGCGGTCCGTGCAGCCTGTCCTGATGGGTCAGGGTTGGCGGCTGGCCTGGGGGCGGCGGGAAGGCCCCTGTGTTCTGACACAGGGTGCCAGGTACCGATTAAAGAAGGACTCCTCTATGTGCAGATAGCCCCGGGGAGGTGGTCAGGGTTGGAGACTCCAACCCCTGAGTTTCCCTGAGGACAGGTCTGTGGCTCAGGGCAACTGCAGGTTTTGACGTGAGGTCTGTGGGAGGGGAGGAAGGCACGCCTCAGAGGAGGGGGCACCCAGGGCCCAGAGGACGGGGGGTGGCCAGCGTGGGGCCAGCGTGACCCCAGGCAGGAAGGCAGCAGAGGATGCCCTCAGGCTGCCACTCCGGCAAAACCCCAGGAAGAGCTGTTCCTGCACTCGGCTTGCATGCTGCTTTCGTTTTCAGGAAAAGAAGCTCCTACTCCAAAAAAAAAAAAAAAAAGGAAAAATGTTCCACCATCAGTGAAACGAATGTGATAAATTTAAATCCGGCCGTACACTCTCTTTTCTTACACCAACCTTAAATTTTGTCATAAGCTCTGATATATATCTTCCCCTCGACTCAGGAACTAACAGGGCAAATGACAATTCTACCAGTGTGGTACCTTCGTTCACGCCGTCAGTTACTCCCAACATCCCTGGGAGGCAAGTGGGGCGCTCCTTTAATTTTGCACATGAAGATACTGACGTGGAAGAGATCTGCTTTGGCTAACTGTGAGCTGAGCTGCAGGAGAAAGCCGAAGACCCATAAACGCAGTGAGTCACGGGGCCACGCAGCCCTGCAGCTGGGGATCGAGAACCTCCCTCAAGTCGGATGCGGCCACACGTCATCAAAGCTGGCTGTAGGAGGTGAGGACCGACACAGCAAAGGAACACAGTCAGGGCACCCTTCCCGGCTTTCCGTTGCTCGAATCCACTCTGTCCTCTCCTCCTGAGCAGGGAGGCGCGGTCGTTTTCTGGGTGCTGACCTCTGCAGGGCCAGCTGTTCAAGCGGGGCGACCCTTCGGTGGAGAGACTCAGGTTTGGGCCGAGCCCGCTGCAGGGACTCTCCTTACAAAGGCCTGCGTGAAGCTGGGCTGGAGTCTGGCCAGTGGGGCCTGAGGGCAGGTCTGCTGGGGGCGGATTTTCCTCACTCACTGTAAGAGCAACTTTGGCCTGTCGACACAGGACACCGGACTCCCGAGGCTGAGAACAGCCAAGTGGGAAGACGGAGCGGTGGACCTGGGCAACGAGGGCCTCTAAGTCGATAGCCCGACCAAACCAGGCCCTGTACTCTTCTGCCCTTTCAATGTCCGGGGGGAAACCTCCTAACTTTTGTTTCTCTCCATATCCTCAGTTTAATCTCCCCCTACAAAAAAAAATTTTTTAAGAGGTATTCTGAATTTTAATTGAAGTTATGTTAGAACCAGGTATGCATAGTGATTTGATATTTTCTTATATTACAAAATGATTACCATGATAGGCCTCATTATCATCATCTGTTATCATACAAAGACAGAGTACATAGTTTTTGACCATTCTCCCCACACTGTACATTTCATACTCATGATTCACTTATTTTGCAGCTGGAGCTTGTACCTCTTCATTCCCCCCAACCCCAGCTTACCTCATCCCTTCCCCTCCCACCGCAGCTCCCCCTTCAGCAGCCACAGGTTTGCTTCTGTATCTATGCCTCTGTTACTGTTTTGATTTGTTTGTTCATTCGTCGTCTTAGTTTCTGTATGAGTGATACCACATGATATTTCTCTTTCTCTGTATGACTTAGTTCACTTAGCATAATATCCCTTAGATCTATCCATGATATTGCAAATGGCAAGATTTTATTTCTCACGACTGAGTAATATTCCATTGTGTGCATACGTATCCCACATCTTTAGCCACGTGTCTGTGGACACATATGTTGCTTCCATATGATGAGGGTACTATGCATTCTCTTTGGAAAACAAGCGTCTTCTGACTGGTGCTCTGTTAGAGGGTGGGATAGGGGCAGGGTGGGAGGGAGGTTCAAGAGCCAGGGGAAACATGTATACCTGTAGCTGATTTGTTCCACTGTACAGCAGAAACTGACACAACACTGTAAAGTAATTATATTCTAATTTAAAAAAAATGATCATAGCACAGTAACAGTATATAACTTTAAATACCGTTTGAGTGTCCACCCACAGTATTAATTGGTTAATTGGAACTAGGTTCCTATGCAAAGCAGGCAGTCTGGCAGGGTTAGGCCCAATGGTAATGACTTTGGGATAGGACTGGTGGTGGAAGGCAGGCCTTTCATTCATAAACTTTACTATTCTTTACATTTTTAAAGCACAAACTACTTCCATAAATGTGTCAGAACTTCAGTGGCAGAGGTATGAAAAAATATCTACCAAACAAGTTAGTACATCCACTTTATAAAACAGCATAAATCTGAGGCAGAGCCTGGAAAAGACCAGAGCCAGAGACCGTTCCGTCTTCTAACCGAGCCCCCATCCCAACCACCATTCTTCCACATTTCACCTCCGTGAATTATGCTGCAAGGGGCAGGCTGGCATGGAGAACCACTACCATCTGCTGAGAATGCCGGATGCAGCTATATTACGATTTCCAGATGTAACTGACGCATATTCCTCCCCTTTCCTAGACTTTATGACTGATCAGATAACATTAACATAGCGAGTAAATGTAGAGTGTCACCTTGAACTCCCAGCTTCTCTTTTGCACCAACATCTAACAAGTGATTTTTGCATTTATAGCCACATTGCAGTACTTCCTTATATTTTTGTAGCTAGGTTTCAGAACCTAACACCAGAAGACGTGAGTAAACACTGTAAAGGAAAAACACTTCAAAGAGCAGTTTGAATTGCTTCTCTTTTCTGGGATCCTGACAGTAAGACTTGAGAACCAATCATTCTTTTTTTTTTTTTACTTCATCATTTATTTTATTTTATTTTATTTTTCGTTTCTTGCATGATAGTATATATATTTCAATGCTATTCTCCCAAATCATCCCACCCTCAGAACCAATCATTCTGATTCAGACACTCAAGGAGATCAAAAGAGACAGTGAGATTCACAAAATGATTACAGACTGGAACAGTTATTATATGGATTATCAAAGATTATTAATGACAGCTAAAGAGCTAACAGAAATAAGCTAAACCATCTTTAGGCAGTGGTGGTGGTGGTGTATTCGCTCAGTCGTGGCAAACTCCTACAGCCCCATGGACTGCAGCCCTCCAGGCTCCTCCATCCGTGGGACTCCCTAGGCAAGGACACTGGAGAGGGCTCCCATTTCCCTCTCCAGGGGATCCTCCCTGACGCAGGAATCGAAACCGTGTCTTCTGCATTGCAGGCAGACTCTCCACTGCCTGAGCCACCAGGGAAGCCCAGCTTTAGGCAGAAACTCTCAAATGATGATGAGAGACAACCTGTCTGTGTGTGTGTGTGTGTCTGTGGGGGGGTACTTCCCAGGTGACTCAGCACAGAGGAGACGCGGGCTCCATCTCTGGGCTGGGAAGAATTCCTGCCCAGGGAGCCCCATGCCAGGGGGGCCTGGCAGGCCGCAGTCCACAGGGTCACAGAGAGTCAGACACAACTGAAGGGAATGAGCACGCACTCTCTCTTGAGGTCAAAGGTCTCTGCCACCCAGGGTCAGTCCCCAGCGTGTCCTCCACGTCCAGTGGTGCCGAGACCCCTAGCTGACCCTCGCTAGCGGCTCAGGCCTGGAGTCTGCCACCACGGCTGTCCCATGCAGAGGGCTCCCTTGGACCGAGCCCTCACCTACTCCAAAGAGGCTAGGAACGTCAGGTGTGGAGGAGTTGATCGTCTGAGGCTTAAGACAGCTTTGGCCCAGCTGCAGGCCTCTGAGACAGAGAGAGAGAAGTGGAAGGAAATAGCTTGAAAGAGTCCAAAAGCTGAGCCCTGTCCAACACCAATAAAGGTTCTCCCCCCGCCCCAAGGACAAACATATCATCCCCGCTCCTCCTTCCTCTCCTGCGTGAGCCCCAGGCTGACACGACACCGGGCCAGCTCCCTGTCAGGGGCAGTATGCAGGCGGCCTGACGCGCAGGGGCTGGTTCCCTCAGTGATGGGGTGAGAACAGCCCTAGCGGGGCCCAGGCCCCCATCAGACAGGTGTCCAAGGGGGGCTCCTCTCCCAGCTCCAGCCTTCTCACTGTGCTTTGAGAAACAGAAACCCAAGTGCTTCAAAGAGCTCTCGTTGCTCTGAGGACAGACCCGAGTCCCCAGCAGAGTCCCCACAGTGGAGCGGCCATGGGGCCAGCGGGAGGCTCCAGGGCATCTCAGAAGCAGCCGCACACTTCGACGAGGAGAGTGTCCATACCATGCACGCTCACCGTGTTCCTCACCTCGGATCATCTAGTAGAAGAGCCTGACCTCGACGGGGTCGCCAACCTCTGTGGGAGAGCCAGCTGTGTCTCCTGACAGGAAGGGACGCTGGGTGGGACCATACACTCTCCGCAGGCAGCTCTGTGACGTGTCCCCTGTGAGCCTACACAGGCCAGAGCTTTTCTGCTGGACACTGAGCCTGGCCAGGCCCTAGCTACTGGGTACACCCACCAGCGACAAGAGGGCTCCTGCGTGCAGGCAGCTGAAACAGAAGGCGCTGGTCAGGGAGCCAGGACATAGCCAGCAGCCTGTACCCCGCTTGCCACTGGGTGTGGACGTGCTTGTTCAGGCCAGTGTCAGCAACTCGGTGATGGAAGTGTTTCCTCGGCTACGAGGGTGGGTCCTAGCTCCACCTGATACATTAGCCAACAGTAGATCTCCAGTAACGATCCTTTCTCTGACTGATAGGAGGGAAAGGCAATGGGAAAAGAACCCAGCAGGACTCCTCGGGTGCTCCTCTGATGACCCTCCAGCTCTGGAACCAGCTCAGCTGCACGGGATGGAGAGCGGCAGGCACTCGGGCCGGCCGCTCTGTCAAGGAAACCCCCAAGGAGTGGGCTGCTTCAGAAGTGAGAAGCTGGCAGCTGCACAGGCCGGGAGCTCTCGAATGTTGAGCGGGGAGCCACATGGCCTAGCAGAGAAGATCTCACTTTCCCGGGAAGGCAGGGTGTGGCAAGGAAAGCCCAGGAGCTCTCCCCGAGTGAGCCACGTGAGCCAGAGGCCCAGGGACCAGCCAGAGGGGCCCCTCTTACCTCCGCCCCAACGCTGTGTCTGCTCTCAGAGACGTCTCAGCTTTTCAGCTACTTTTAGTTGGGATTTTTGTTTCCAGAATCCCAAGCATCCAGATGCTACGGTTCTCACAACCCTGCCACTTATCAGAGGTAACAGTCTGCATGTATTTTTATAAATTCTACACAACACACACACGTACTAGGGACAGAGTTTCGCCTTAATCAAGGATCCATCTTGGTATACAGAAAAGCAGTAACTCAAACCTGTTTTTTTAACCCAGCGGAAAGGACCTGTGTGGGCCTTTCTCATGTTTAGAGTGTGACTTCAGAGCTAATTTGATTCTTCTTCTCCCGCCCACATTTATTGAACGCTTACTGTCTACCAGGCGTGTGCAAGGTGCCAGGAAGCAAAGCTGATTAAGTCGCAGTCCCTGAGCTCAGTTTAAAGCATGTACTGCAAAAGTCAGTAAATGGAAATATTTCCATTTATTTATTCAGCTTGAAATCAGAGGAAGCAAAGAATTAGAAGGATCTGATTCTTCACTCAAAATAACTGAGGCTACGTGCTTGTTGACTTTCCAGTCCTAAGTAAAACAATTTTCTGGGGAAGTTTAATCAAGATTTAGGTTACTTAAAATTAAAAGTTAATTTGGAAACTTACCCTCCAGACATACTCTCTGATGTATATAGGGACGTGCATGTATAGGAGGTCATTGCCATGGAAATGGTGGTGACTGGCAAGGTTTATTTATATTATAAATATAACAGGACACACGATTCTGCCTACTGCTGAGCTTTAGCTAAGGTCATTTCAGGAGGCGGGAGGTTTTAAGAATGGGATACTCCCCCAGCACCCCCTTTGTTATTCCCCAGCCCCCCAGGGGTTTTGCTCCGTGAGTCCTCGTGATCGATGGGCCTCAGAGGCCTCAGTGCGGCCAGACTGCCCCGGAGCCCATGCTCGGCGTGGAAGGTACAGGTCATGCGTTTGCTACTGAGATGCTGCCCAAAGGGTCTGATCGAGGCAGTCTAGCAAAACTTTCCTCTCCAGCAACGCAACGTTTTGTCCCCACTGAAAGTATCAGTTGTTGAGTGGTGTCTGACTGTTTGTGACCCAGGGACTGTAGCCCACCAGGCTCCTCTGTCCCTGGGATTTCTCAGGCAAGAATACTGGAGTGGGTAGTCATTCCCTTCTCCAGGGGATCTTCCCGACCCAGGGATCGAACCCACCTCTCCTGCACTGTAGGCGGATTCTTTACCATCTGGGCCACCCAGGGAAGCCCCTGTCCCCACTGGCACGCTGTAAAAACCGAGCTGAGGACTGTGAGGCAGCGGGCAGTGCAGCGGAAAAGGCTCCGTGTCCTCTCTGACCATGTCCCATGCGGCCTCACCCCGATGCCTGCCTGCACCTCACGATGGAGCAGGAAAGTGTCAAAGGCACAGATTTTACGTCAGCGTGCTGTTGATTAATTTCACTGCCTTCTCAGTCCCTTATGGATGGCAATTCAGGGGAATCTGATGTAAATCCTAACTCAGATTCAGACTTTTCAGCACACACCAAATGCAGCCAACTGCCAGAGAAAGAGTCTGGGGGGGGGGTGGTGCCTGGGGGCATTGCTGCAGGCGCCGCTCAGTGGCGTGTCACCTTTACCCGCAGAGATGACCAGCTTTATCCACGCTGACCTAGAAGGTTCTCACTAAACAAGACTAAAAGGTAACTTTAAAAAAAATCAGAAGGAAATGACAGTCTCCTCCGGAATTCTTGCCTGGGAGGTTCCATGGATGGAGGAGCCTGGTGGACGACAGCTCACGGGGTCTCAAAGAGCTGGACACGGCTGAGTGTCCTTAGGTTCTTTAACTCTTAGGTCAGTGTAAAGCGAGCATTTAGCGTGAGTCCGTTTTATTTAGCTCTGAAGAGAATGCTATACTGGTTCAAAGAAGAACCATGTAACACATATACAGATGAGAAATACTGAAGTGAAGTTGCAAACGGGCCAAAAAAGTTGGCTGTCCCATGGCAGAGAGGGACAGAATTCACTCTAAGCCCACAGGCAGGAGCTGTGTGCGATGTGAACAGGTCACGTTTACGGCTTAGCGCTGTGGAACAGCTCGGAGGGAAGGACAGCTGGGATCGGATTACTCGAATGCACAGTTAGGAAGGACAGTTCTCCAGCGAAGGACAGTTTTCCCTTACAGGACCCAGGAGGTGGGTTTAGAAGAAATCATGGAGGAAAAGGGGATTAAGTGCAGTTTGCTGACAGCTCTGGACGAAAAGAGCCTCTAGAACAAGAAGACAGGCTGGTAGTCAGGGTGAACTTGGGCCGGAGTTTGGCAGCGCTCCTGTTTTACTCTGTGAACGGCGACCTAAAAGGATCACTATGCACGCAGATACGTGCAAGGCTGCGTGTGTACATAGGTGACGAGAGGGCAGTGTCACGAGGGGGAGCCTTTCTCTGTCACGAACTCTTTGTTTGACCCCTGGATTGTAAAGGAGCAGGGCCATTACTGAAAGACACCCTATGTAAGGTTTTCATTTTATATGAAAGTGAAAGCCACTCAGTCACGTCCGACTCTTTGTGTCCCCACGGCCTACACAGTCCACGGAATTCTCCAGGCCAGAATACTGGAGTGGGTAGCCTTTCCCTTCTCCAGGGGATCTTCCCAACCCAGGGATTGAACCCAGGTCTCCTGCATTGCAAGCAGATTCTTTACCAGCTGAGCCACAAGGGAAGCCCAAGAATACCGGAGTGGGTAGCCTACCCTTTCTCCAGGGGATCTTCCCAACCCAGGAATCAAATGGGGGTCTCCTGCATTACAGGCGGATTCTTTACCAGCTGAGTTACTAGGGGAAGACACCCTAGCTCTGCTTTAAAAATGTTGCCTTTGCATCTGGGTCTTCATGAAAAAAGCTATACTGATTTAATAGCTCAGAACCTTCCAGTGCGTTCATGCATAAGTGAGTCAAAGCAGGCATACAGTTTAGAGAGCAAGGCTGAGCGGAGTGTCCCTGTCCTCGGCTTCTGGCTTCAGTGACCCCTGCGATGCATCCCGAACCCTGAGCACATGCGGGAGGGGGCTGATGGTTCATTTACTCCAGGTGTGGGTGATGGAGCTCATTAGCAATCCTGCTTTTCCCTGCAGGTAGGGCTCACCCTGGACGTCAGTGTCCACAGGCACCTCTGAGCCGCTCATAGAAAAGGAGGCACAGATCCTTTAACCTGGAGCTCTCACGGGAAGCTCAGGGTGTTGGGCTTTTCCTGCTTTGCCTGAGATTGCACACCACTGTGGTGAGGAGTCAGGCCCCAAAGTCCTCGAGGAGCGGGATGGGTCTCCCCACCGTTCATGCGGCCTCTGCTCCTCCCGGCCAAGAGGGCCCGGGACCCCCATCTGTGCCGTGAGTCACACCTGCCCAGACAGAGGACGCACTTGCCCATTTTAGTAACAATAACGTAACCACAGGGCTGACAACGCACTGTGGAGTGTAGTTCTGATTGGCCAGATGTTAACAGACCACAGAATCCCTAATTTCTGCCTTCCCCCCACCCCCACCGCCCAATTCCCTGTGCTTCCAGTGGTTATGCAAATCTATGTATGTTAAAACGTACAGAGCTAGACAACAAAGAGAGTCATTTTCAGGGTTAACATGAAAGACTGAATAACAGTGAAAAAGCACACCTTTTCAGCACTACATCTGTCTCTGTGTCGTTTTTCCTCCAAGGACAAAAGTGCGCCTTCTCCCTCGGGCCGTTTCTGAAGGCGCCCTGCAGCGCGCTGCCAGCCACAGGCCCGCACCCCTGGGACTCGCCCGCGCCAGTGGGCTCACACGGCAGCTGGGGGAGGGGGGCACCTCAGTGTGATGGCTCATTCTGTGCATCCTGGCGGGGCGGGGGACGCCCAGAGGGCTGAGGGACGTGACTTCTGGGTGTGTCTGGGAGGGTGTCTCTGGACCTTCTGATCCTTTGGGGGCCTAAGTAGAACAAACAGGCAAAGGGACGGTGTGGCTGTTCCCTGCGCAGCGCGGCTGTTCCCTGCGCTGTGCCGGGCCGTCTGCACTCCTGGGTCCAGCCTGGGACTGGGTTGAACCTCCTGACCCTCCATCGGTCTGCTCTGCGTATCGACATGTGCGTCTGTCTGTCCTGCTGGTTCTGCCTCTACAGGACCTGTGCCCACGGCTGAGTGGCGGAGGAGGAGCGGGGTGGGCCGGGCAGAGAGAGGACGCCCGCCAGAGAGACCCGTCAGGTGGGAGGGGGAGCCGGTGGGGTCTGCCTCTATATTTGTCAACAATGAGAAGAAGGTGAAATCACAGTTGAATAGCTGAGGATGCCCACCACAGAAGGGGCGGCTCCAGGGGGCACACACGGCGCCAGGCCCTGTGTCAGGGTCCAGGAAGGGGCTGGCTGGTGGGGATCCCTAGGTGGGGCGGCCGGGCTGAGGACAGGTGCCTGGGTGCTGAGCCCAGAGCTGCTCAGGTGAGGGGACGGCAGAGCCCAACAGTGGGCTCTTCTGCTCCATGCTGTGCCCTCTGGCTGGTGGCACCGTCTCGGGGGACGGCAGAACTGGGCACCAGAAAGGATCCTGGAGACCCTCTCAGCCACGGCTCGCCTCACCTCCTGCGGGTGAGGAAACCGAGGCCCCAGGGACCCAGGTCCTCATCTTAAGTCAAGGCAGAGCCTTCCCGTGAGCCGAGGTGCAGAGCCCGCTGACCGCCCACCCCGACCCGTGGTGAGCTTGCCTGCCTGACGGCTGGGGCCCCGATGCCCACCCCTCTCCTCCTCTGCTGGTCTGTTCACGAGTCCATCTGACAATCTGCGGGTCTGTCAAGCTAGTGAACAAAGACACACACATGGAAGGACACGGTGTTTGCTTCCACAGGATGTCCTAGAAACTCCAGCAGGACACGGCACGCCACTTTGTGGGATGGGACGAGAGCCGGGCAGGCTTCACGGCGGCGGCGTGTCGGCACACCACCTCGTGGGATGGGACGAGAGCCGGGCAGGCTTCACGGCGGTGGCGTGTGACTTGGAGGTGGTGGGAACAGCTTGGAATCACGGGGGTGATGTGTGTGGGAGCAGGCGTCCGCAGCAACAGAAGCTGCCTTTTAAAAGTCTGTACGAAGGCAATGAAGCTGGGTAAGCAGGCACAGACAGGTCAGGATTCTATAGTACTACATCAAGTTAGGGGGAGCTATGAGAGCCGCGTGCAGAGAGGTCGTGGACTCCAGATGTCAGAAGACCACGCTGCAAACAGTGTGCAAGGGCTGAGACCTGGACAGGAGACTGCGAGGAAAGGACCGCAAGAATTCCAGCAAGAAACGAAGGAGGGCAGGGGCAGGGAGGGCCTGGACTCCAGAGGCGACGACGAGGGTGCAACCCAACAGGAGTCCTGTCCTGCCACAAGCTGCCTGGTCCAGGGCGGGGGTAAGACACCACGCGCGACTGTAGGAAAGGCGGGCTGCTGAGGTTTCACAGCTTCCGGTAAACAGTGCCTCTCCCCCTGGCTTCAGTAACAGCTGTCCGAAGGAGGAGAGCAAAACCACTTCCATCGTGCATCCGGCCGCCTGGACGCAGACCTGCGGTCCCGTGAGTTTCCAGTCCTGCGCCGTGACGGGGGAGGAGGCACCCACAAGGCCACAGCTGGCCCAGAGCCCGGGAGGGCGCCCCGCGCCCCACTGGACACCCCCAGTGTGCCTGGCTCTCTCGGGGAGGGGCGGGCACGTGTCTCCAGCAGGGGCCTCGTTGGCTCCTCAAATCCTGCAGGCCGATGGCCTGGGTGACACCCCGCTCTGGAGGAGCCAGCTCAGGAAACAGACCCCCCTGCTGCCTCAGGGGAGAGACAGGGGACCCCAAGGTGACTGTGGAAATGAGGCAGAGTTAGAAGGGTCACCTTCTACAACTAACTGTCAGAGCCTATACCTGACCACAGGAGGCGTGCCAACCCGATCCCAGGTGAAGTGAGGGGGCTGGAGAGAGGGAACAAACTGTATCTGCGGTCCTGGGGGTTTCTTAAAGACACACACACCTTAAACAATTCTGATATCTGCCTGAAAACTGTAGGAAAACATAACGACCCCTCAAGCTCTGCGTAAATCCCCACAGTTTTTAGTGGAGAAACTGTCCTTGCTTCTTTCTGCAGCTTCTGGACCCTGTCCCGAGGTGAGCACTTCTTGTCAGTTCTGAGCGTTGAATTTTCAGGCTCCCTGTCCGTGACCTCTCCTATGCCCTCGGTTCCTGGGACCCCTTTTCTCAGTGCACCTGTCCACTCCCGGCCACGGACCCCGCTCCATCCACGCTCACGCTGCCCACCCGCCTGTCCTGGTGCCTTCGGCTTCTCACTCTGCGGCGCCCTCTGCCCTCCAGGACGGCCTTACCATTCACGGCAGTGGCTGTGCTTATCCCGAGATAACCTGGCCCTGTCTCTATCTGGCCAGCTCCCCGGGAACTGGCCCCTGGGGGCAGCGGCCCGCCGACGTGCCCCTCCCTCTCTCCCTTCTCTGCTCTCANTAACAGGACACACGATTCTGCCTACTGCTGAGCTTTAGCTAAGGTCATTTCAGGAGGCGGGAGGTTTTAAGAATGGGATACTCCCCCAGCACCCCCTTTGTTATTCCCCAGCCCCCCAGGGGTTTTGCTCCGTGAGTCCTCGTGATCGATGGGCCTCAGAGGCCTCAGTGCGGCCAGACTGCCCCGGAGCCCATGCTCGGCGTGGAAGGTACAGGTCATGCGTTTGCTACTGAGATGCTGCCCAAAGGGTCTGATCGAGGCAGTCTAGCAAAACTTTCCTCTCCAGCAACGCAACGTTTTGTCCCCACTGAAAGTATCAGTTGTTGAGTGGTGTCTGACTGTTTGTGACCCAGGGACTGTAGCCCACCAGGCTCCTCTGTCCCTGGGATTTCTCAGGCAAGAATACTGGAGTGGGTAGTCATTCCCTTCTCCAGGGGATCTTCCCGACCCAGGGATCGAACCCACCTCTCCTGCACTGTAGGCGGATTCTTTACCATCTGGGCCACCCAGGGAAGCCCCTGTCCCCACTGGCACGCTGTAAAAACCGAGCTGAGGACTGTGAGGCAGCGGGCAGTGCAGCGGAAAAGGCTCCGTGTCCTCTCTGACCATGTCCCATGCGGCCTCACCCCGATGCCTGCCTGCACCTCACGATGGAGCAGGAAAGTGTCAAAGGCACAGATTTTACGTCAGCGTGCTGTTGATTAATTTCACTGCCTTCTCAGTCCCTTATGGATGGCAATTCAGGGGAATCTGATGTAAATCCTAACTCAGATTCAGACTTTTCAGCACACACCAAATGCAGCCAACTGCCAGAGAAAGAGTCTGGGGGGGGGGTGGTGCCTGGGGGCATTGCTGCAGGCGCCGCTCAGTGGCGTGTCACCTTTACCCGCAGAGATGACCAGCTTTATCCACGCTGACCTAGAAGGTTCTCACTAAACAAGACTAAAAGGTAACTTTAAAAAAAATCAGAAGGAAATGACAGTCTCCTCCGGAATTCTTGCCTGGGAGGTTCCATGGATGGAGGAGCCTGGTGGACGACAGCTCACGGGGTCTCAAAGAGCTGGACACGGCTGAGTGTCCTTAGGTTCTTTAACTCTTAGGTCAGTGTAAAGCGAGCATTTAGCGTGAGTCCGTTTTATTTAGCTCTGAAGAGAATGCTATACTGGTTCAAAGAAGAACCATGTAACACATATACAGATGAGAAATACTGAAGTGAAGTTGCAAACGGGCCAAAAAAGTTGGCTGTCCCATGGCAGAGAGGGACAGAATTCACTCTAAGCCCACAGGCAGGAGCTGTGTGCGATGTGAACAGGTCACGTTTACGGCTTAGCGCTGTGGAACAGCTCGGAGGGAAGGACAGCTGGGATCGGATTACTCGAATGCACAGTTAGGAAGGACAGTTCTCCAGCGAAGGACAGTTTTCCCTTACAGGACCCAGGAGGTGGGTTTAGAAGAAATCATGGAGGAAAAGGGGATTAAGTGCAGTTTGCTGACAGCTCTGGACGAAAAGAGCCTCTAGAACAAGAAGACAGGCTGGTAGTCAGGGTGAACTTGGGCCGGAGTTTGGCAGCGCTCCTGTTTTACTCTGTGAACGGCGACCTAAAAGGATCACTATGCACGCAGATACGTGCAAGGCTGCGTGTGTACATAGGTGACGAGAGGGCAGTGTCACGAGGGGGAGCCTTTCTCTGTCACGAACTCTTTGTTTGACCCCTGGATTGTAAAGGAGCAGGGCCATTACTGAAAGACACCCTATGTAAGGTTTTCATTTTATATGAAAGTGAAAGCCACTCAGTCACGTCCGACTCTTTGTGTCCCCACGGCCTACACAGTCCACGGAATTCTCCAGGCCAGAATACTGGAGTGGGTAGCCTTTCCCTTCTCCAGGGGATCTTCCCAACCCAGGGATTGAACCCAGGTCTCCTGCATTGCAAGCAGATTCTTTACCAGCTGAGCCACAAGGGAAGCCCAAGAATACCGGAGTGGGTAGCCTACCCTTTCTCCAGGGGATCTTCCCAACCCAGGAATCAAATGGGGGTCTCCTGCATTACAGGCGGATTCTTTACCAGCTGAGTTACTAGGGGAAGACACCCTAGCTCTGCTTTAAAAATGTTGCCTTTGCATCTGGGTCTTCATGAAAAAAGCTATACTGATTTAATAGCTCAGAACCTTCCAGTGCGTTCATGCATAAGTGAGTCAAAGCAGGCATACAGTTTAGAGAGCAAGGCTGAGCGGAGTGTCCCTGTCCTCGGCTTCTGGCTTCAGTGACCCCTGCGATGCATCCCGAACCCTGAGCACATGCGGGAGGGGGCTGATGGTTCATTTACTCCAGGTGTGGGTGATGGAGCTCATTAGCAATCCTGCTTTTCCCTGCAGGTAGGGCTCACCCTGGACGTCAGTGTCCACAGGCACCTCTGAGCCGCTCATAGAAAAGGAGGCACAGATCCTTTAACCTGGAGCTCTCACGGGAAGCTCAGGGTGTTGGGCTTTTCCTGCTTTGCCTGAGATTGCACACCACTGTGGTGAGGAGTCAGGCCCCAAAGTCCTCGAGGAGCGGGATGGGTCTCCCCACCGTTCATGCGGCCTCTGCTCCTCCTGGCCAAGAGGGCCCGGGACCCCCATCTGTGCCGTGAGTCACACCTGCCCAGACAGAGGACGCACTTGCCCATTTTAGTAACAATAACGTAACCACAGGGCTGACAACGCACTGTGGAGTGTAGTTCTGATTGGCCAGATGTTAACAGACCACAGAATCCCTAATTTCTGCCTTCCCCCCACCCCCACCGCCCAATTCCCTGTGCTTCCAGTGGTTATGCAAATCTATGTATGTTAAAACGTACAGAGCTAGACAACAAAGAGAGTCATTTTCAGGGTTAACATGAAAGACTGAATAACAGTGAAAAAGCACACCTTTTCAGCACTACATCTGTCTCTGTGTCGTTTTTCCTCCAAGGACAAAAGTGCGCCTTCTCCCTCGGGCCGTTTCTGAAGGCGCCCTGCAGCGCGCTGCCAGCCACAGGCCCGCACCCCTGGGACTCGCCCGCGCCAGTGGGCTCACACGGCAGCTGGGGGAGGGGGGCACCTCAGTGTGATGGCTCATTCTGTGCATCCTGGCGGGGCGGGGGACGCCCAGAGGGCTGAGGGACGTGACTTCTGGGTGTGTCTGGGAGGGTGTCTCTGGACCTTCTGATCCTTTGGGGGCCTAAGTAGAACAAACAGGCAAAGGGACGGTGTGGCTGTTCCCTGCGCAGCGCGGCTGTTCCCTGCGCTGTGCCGGGCCGTCTGCACTCCTGGGTCCAGCCTGGGACTGGGTTGAACCTCCTGACCCTCCATCGGTCTGCTCTGCGTATCGACATGTGCGTCTGTCTGTCCTGCTGGTTCTGCCTCTACAGGACCTGTGCCCACGGCTGAGTGGCGGAGGAGGAGCGGGGTGGGCCGGGCAGAGAGAGGACGCCCGCCAGAGAGACCCGTCAGGTGGGAGGGGGAGCCGGTGGGGTCTGCCTCTATATTTGTCAACAATGAGAAGAAGGTGAAATCACAGTTGAATAGCTGAGGATGCCCACCACAGAAGGGGCGGCTCCAGGGGGCACACACGGCGCCAGGCCCTGTGTCAGGGTCCAGGAAGGGGCTGGCTGGTGGGGATCCCTAGGTGGGGCGGCCGGGCTGAGGACAGGTGCCTGGGTGCTGAGCCCAGAGCTGCTCAGGTGAGGGGACGGCAGAGCCCAACAGTGGGCTCTTCTGCTCCATGCTGTGCCCTCTGGCTGGTGGCACCGTCTCGGGGGACGGCAGAACTGGGCACCAGAAAGGATCCTGGAGACCCTCTCAGCCACGGCTCGCCTCACCTCCTGCGGGTGAGGAAACCGAGGCCCCAGGGACCCAGGACCTCATCTTAAGTCAAGGCAGAGCCTTCCCGTGAGCCGAGGTGCAGAGCCCGCTGACCGCCCACCCCGACCCGTGGTGAGCTTGCCTGCCTGACGGCTGGGGCCCCGATGCCCACCCCTCTCCTCCTCTGCTGGTCTGTTCACGAGTCCATCTGACAATCTGCGGGTCTGTCAAGCTAGTGAACAAAGACACACACATGGAAGGACACGGTGTTTGCTTCCACAGGATGTCCTAGAAACTCCAGCAGGACACGGCACGCCACTTTGTGGGATGGGACGAGAGCCGGGCAGGCTTCACGGCGGCGGCGTGTCGGCACACCACCTCGTGGGATGGGACGAGAGCCGGGCAGGCTTCACGGCGGTGGCGTGTGACTTGGAGGTGGTGGGAACAGCTTGGAATCACGGGGGTGATGTGTGTGGGAGCAGGCGTCCGCAGCAACAGAAGCTGCCTTTTAAAAGTCTGTACGAAGGCAATGAAGCTGGGTAAGCAGGCACAGACAGGTCAGGATTCTATAGTACTACATCAAGTTAGGGGGAGCTATGAGAGCCGCGTGCAGAGAGGTCGTGGACTCCAGATGTCAGAAGACCACGCTGCAAACAGTGTGCAAGGGCTGAGACCTGGACAGGAGACTGCGAGGAAAGGACCGCAAGAATTCCAGCAAGAAACGAAGGAGGGCAGGGGCAGGGAGGGCCTGGACTCCAGAGGCGACGACGAGGGTGCAACCCAACAGGAGTCCTGTCCTGCCACAAGCTGCCTGGTCCAGGGCGGGGGTAAGACACCACGCGCGACTGTAGGAAAGGCGGGCTGCTGAGGTTTCACAGCTTCCGGTAAACAGTGCCTCTCCCCCTGGCTTCAGTAACAGCTGTCCGAAGGAGGAGAGCAAAACCACTTCCATCGTGCATCCGGCCGCCTGGACGCAGACCTGCGGTCCCGTGAGTTTCCAGTCCTGCGCCGTGACGGGGGAGGAGGCACCCACAAGGCCACAGCTGGCCCAGAGCCCGGGAGGGCGCCCCGCGCCCCACTGGACACCCCCAGTGTGCCTGGCTCTCTCGGGGAGGGGCGGGCACGTGTCTCCAGCAGGGGCCTCGTTGGCTCCTCAAATCCTGCAGGCCGATGGCCTGGGTGACACCCCGCTCTGGAGGAGCCAGCTCAGGAAACAGACCCCCCTGCTGCCTCAGGGGAGAGACAGGGGACCCCAAGGTGACTGTGGAAATGAGGCAGAGTTAGAAGGGTCACCTTCTACAACTAACTGTCAGAGCCTATACCTGACCACAGGAGGCGTGCCAACCCGATCCCAGGTGAAGTGAGGGGGCTGGAGAGAGGGAACAAGCTGTATCTGCGGTCCTGGGGGTTTCTTAAAGACACACACACCTTAAACAATTCTGATATCTGCCTGAAAACTGTAGGAAAACATAACGACCCCTCAAGCTCTGCGTAAATCCCCACAGTTTTTAGTGGAGAAACTGTCCTTGCTTCTTTCTGCAGCTTCTGGACCCTGTCCCGAGGTGAGCACTTCTTGTCAGTTCTGAGCGTTGAATTTTCAGGCTCCCTGTCCGTGACCTCTCCTATGCCCTCGGTTCCTGGGACCCCTTTTCTCGGTGCACCTGTCCACTCCCGGCCACGGACCCCGCTCCATCCACGCTCACGCTGCCCACCCGCCTGTCCTGGTGCCTTCGGCTTCTCACTCTGCGGCGCCCTCTGCCCTCCAGGACGGCCTTACCATTCACGGCAGTGGCTGTGCTTATCCCGAGATAACCTGGCCCTGTCTCTATCTGGCCAGCTCCCCGGGAACTGGCCCCTGGGGGCAGCGGCCCGCCGACGTGCCCCTCCCTCTCTCCCTTCTCTGCTCTCATGCTCGGTCCTGCAGCCCAGCCGCGATGCCATGAAGGACCCCATGTGCCCCCAGCGCCCGGCACCTGCTCCAGGGGTCTGCTCGCCGCACCTGCCCTCGCTGGCCTCGGTCTCGCCGCGTTTCTCGGCGTCCCCCGCACAAGCCCGGCCGTGTCCACACTGGTGCCTCCGTCCTCACGAGTGCACGAGCGCCCGCTCCCTGCTGCTTCTCCTCTCTGAGCAGCCCCATCAGGGACGAGAGGACCCTGCCCTGTGGAGGCCTGCGGTTTTGACGGACGCTGAGCTAGCAGGCCTGTAAACAGCAGCCAACCACACGCCGTGCGCCCCGATCCCAGACGCCGGGAACACCGGAGCACAGAAGACTTACTGTACGTGATCAGAGGGGGTTCTTTGAAAGGGTTAAGGAAGAGTGAAAAGTCACGGATGAAGACGCCTAAGTGTAACGAGAGGTTGTTTTGTCTCGGTGCGCCTGGCTGCTGCTGCTGCTGCTGCTACATCGCTTCAGTCGTGTCCGACGCTGTGCGATCCCACAGACGGCAGCCCACCAGGCTCCCCCGTCCTGGGATCAGCGGTCCCCAAACGCTGACGGCAGAGTGCAGAGCCGCCCCTGTCAGAGGGAGTCTCCTGCAGGGCCTCCTCTACGGTTATTCTACCCTGTGATGCATCTGCTTGGTTTGCTGCTAACACGCTTTAAATTACTTCTCACTGAGTAAGCGTGAGACACACGGGACAGACTGGCTCAGAGCTCTGTGTAAGAAGCACAGCGGCTCGAACATCTAAAAGAAGCGCCTTTCTCAGAGCTGCTCGCGTTAACAGGGAAACGCTCCCACGCGGAAACGATGACTGGAGCCCAGCTTCTCCATCTTACTGGTAAGAAGGGCAAGGCCGTACGCGAGGAGGGCAGATGGGCGAAGAACAGAGCCCAAGACCCCGGCTCCCGGGTCCCCACTGGGTGATGCCGGGCTGGGCTGGACGAAGGCGACGGTGGTTGAAACCAGGACGTGCGCCCCGAGCTGTGGCTTGTGCCAAGCGGGTGATTCCCAGGGGTGGGGGTGCACAGGAGCCCATAGCCACGCGGTGAACGGTCAGAACAGCGTCTGACAGAGGACACCTCCTCCTTCTGGGTTCTCAGCGCCTCTCCACATGTGGCGGCATCCCCTCCCCGCTCTGAGCACCGTGCCGTGGCCCCGGTCCCGTCACCCACGGGGCTTTCCCTCGGCCTGCCCCCTTCACTCCGGGCCCAAGGTCCTGAGCACAGCTCACGGCCCAGGTGCCCAGCAGCTCCCCGCTGCCCTCCGTGCGCACCTGCCCTGGGCTCTGGGACCGCGCCGCCCCGCTGGCTCTGTTCGGGTGTGCGGGCACTCAGCACGTCTAAACTCCGCTCTTCACCCCAGCCACTTTCCACTAACAGCTTACTCAGAGCCTGTGCGTGGCCCTTCTGAACCCGGGAGGTGAGCTACCTCGCTGCAGCCTTGAAATGAGCTTATGGAAGGTGAGCTACGCTGCAGCCTTGAAATGAGCTTATGAAAGGTGAACTACCTCGCTGCAGCCTTGAAATGAGCTTATGGAAGGTGAGCTACCTCACTGCAGCCTTGAAATGAGCTTACGGAAGGTGAGCTACCTCGCTGCCTCCTTGAAATGAGCTTATGGAAGGTGACTTACCTCGCTGTAGCCTTGAAATGAGCTTAAGGAAGAGAGACTGTCACTGTTTCCAGCTCACAGCAGAAAGTAAAGCAGAGAGAGGGAACAAGGCCACAGAATGAGGACGTGAAGGGACCCGGAGTCGGACCCAGGCAAGCGATATCCTGGGTACTCACACCCCGCTGCTTTCAGAATCTCTCTCCTCCCCTCCCCTTCACGCCGCCTGGGGGCCGGATCTCACTCCCAGCCGCACTGCCGCCCCAGCAGGGCTTCAGGAGGCTCTGTTCCGGGGACTCAAGTGTCCTCATCACTCAGAGTTTTCTTTTTTAAAACGGAGGTATTAAATGTTAAGTGGACAAAGTGCACCAACCTTAAGTCCCAGCCCAGGCTTTGACACACTCATTCACCTGTCTAACCACGCCCACCGAGGTGGTGACGGTCTCCAGGCGCCAGGACAGCTCGCCTGTCTGTCGCCCCCACCCCAGAGACCCACCACCCTCCTCAGCAGTGACACGACCACTGTCCTGAGCTTTGTCATCCCCCTCGCCTCCTGTCTGCGCCTCAAGTACAACGACAGAGGCGCATACTCTGGTTTCTGGCTCATTTTGCTCACCATGCTGCCTACACACACACACCCCCCCACCACACACACACTCACCCACACCCACCCACACCCCTTCAGTGGCTTCCCGTTACTTGGAACAAAACCAGAACTCCGCAAATTCTTTCCATGGATCAGCCGCTGCTCCTAAGTGCAGCCAAATCTCCCTCTCCCCTCACTCCCCATCTCTGGTTCGCCACACCAGTCTCTTGCTAGCCTCCTTCTGCCTGCAGGGCCTTTAACATGCTGCTGTGTTCTAAGTGCTTCATAAATGCTAACTTTTAGTAGACATACAGATGACCAACAGTCACGTGACAAGATGCTCAACACTGATAATTATTAGAAAAATGCAAAGTAAAAATACAACGAGGTATCACCTCACACTTGTCAGAACAGCCATCATCGAAAAGTCTGAGTGAGTGAGTGAAGTCGCTCAGTTGTGTCCGACTCTTTGCGACCCCATGGACTACAGGCTCCTCCGTCCATAGGATTCTCCAGGCAAGAATACTGGAGTGGGTTACCATTTCCTTCTCCAGGGGATCTTCCCTACCCAGGGATCGAACCCAGGTCTCCCGTATTGGAGGCAGACGCTTTAACCTCTGAGCCACCATAAATGCTAGAGAGGGTGTGGAGCAAAGGAAACTCTCCTACAGTGTTGGTGGGAAGGTAAATTGGTGCAACCACTGTGGAGAACAGTATGGAGACAGTTCCTTAAAAAACTAACAATAGAATTACCATATGATCCTGCAATCCCACTCCTGGCCATATATATCCGGAGAAGACCCTACTTTGAAAAGACACACGTATCTCAATGTTCCTTGCAGCATGATTTACAGTAGCCAAGACATGGGAGCAACCTAAACGTCCACCAACAGATGAGGGGATAGAGATGGGGTGCACACAACGGAATATTACTCAGCCATAAAAAGAAGGCAGTAATGCCATGTGCTCCGACACGGGCGGGCTCAGAGATCACACTAGTGAAGTCAGACAGAGGACGACAGATGCCGCACGGCAGCACTCACATGCAGGATCGCGCGGCTCTCCAGGCAAGAACACTAGAGTGGGCTGCCACACCCTCCTCCAGGGGACCGTCTCGACCCGGAGAGTGAACCGGCGTCTCCTGGGTCTCCTGCATTGGAAGGTGGGCTCTTTACCACTAGCGCCACCTGGGAAGCAACTCCGTCTCCACCCGCAAATGATGCAAACGCACTTATTTACAAAACAGAAAAAGATCCACAAACATAGAAAACAAACTTACAGTTAGCAAAGGGGACAGCAGGGGTGGGAGGGCTCTAAATTAGGAGTTTGGAATTAACACATACACACTGCTGTCTGTAAAGCAAACAACAAGGACCTACTGTGCTGCACAGGGAGCTACGCTCGATATAATAACCTATGATAAGAGAAGAGCCTGAAAGAAGCATGCCCAGGTGTCCAGGCCTAACTGAATCCCTCTGCCACACACCTGGAACTAACACAACATCGTAAACCAGCTGTAGTGAAAGTAATACTCTCAATCCTCATGCAAACCGAACGAGGCAGGGGCTGTATTATTCTCCCGTTTGATATGAGAGACTGATGGCGTGGAAAGGAAGGAGGCTGCTGGAGGTCAGGAAGCTAACGGGTACAGGGCTGGTGGGAGCTTCGCCGGCCCTGGGGCTGCACTGCTTCCCGAGCTCCCGCGGCGGGGCGCACCCGCCCCTCCCAGGCAAGGAGCCTGGCCAGAGGGCGCTCAGCACAGCTGCAGGGGTGAGCAAGCATCAGCTCTTCCTTTCAGAGGACATACACCTTAGAGCTTTCTGGAGGCCATGCACGCGTATATACATGTACATGTGTATCTGTGTGCGTGTCAGAGGATGAGACGGCTGGACGGCACCAGCAAGGTGACAACAGGAACTTGGGCAGACTCCGGGAGACGGTGGGGAACAGGACCGCCGGGCGTGCTGCAGCGCACGGGGTCCCAGGGAGCCGGACACGGCTGGGCGACGGAACAGCAACAGCACAGCACAGCACAGTGCCCGCTACTCAGCCATGCCCGACTCTTCGTGACCCCACAGACTGTCGCCCGCCAGGCTCCTCTGTCCGTGGGATTCTCCAGGCAAGAATACTGGAGTGGGTTGCCATGCCCTTCTGCAGGGGATCTTCCTGACCCAGGGATCCAACCCAGGTTCCCAGGTTCCCCATGTTATGGGCAGATTCATTACCTCTGAGCCACCAGGGAAGC
>SJYX01001352.1:57386-83567 GCA_006410675.1 Oreotragus oreotragus
GCAGCCATGAAATTAAAAGACGCTTACTCCTTGGAAGGAAAGTTATGACCAACCTAGATGGCATATTAAAAAGCAGAGACATTACTTTGCCAACAAAGATCTGTCTAGTCAAAGCTATGATTTTTTCCAGTAGTCATGTATGGATATGACAGCTGGACTATAAAGAAGGCTGAGTTCGAAGAAATGGTGTTTTTGAACTATGGTGCTGGAGAAGAGAAGACTCTTGAGAGTCTCTTGGACTGCAAGGAGATCTAACCAGTCTATCCTAAAGGAAATCAGTCCTGAATATTCACTGGAAGGACTGATGTTGAAGCTGAAGCTCCAATACTTTGACCACCTGATGCGAAGAACTAACTCATTTAAAAAGACCCTGATTCTGGGAAAGATTGAAGGTGGGAGGAGAAGGGGACAACCGAGGATGAGAGGGTTGGATGGCATCACTGACTCAATGGACAAGAGTGTGAGTAAGTTCTGGGAACTGGTGATGGTGTGAGTAAGTTCTGGGAACTGGTGATGGACAGGGAGGTCTGGTGTGCTGCAATCCATGGGGTTGCAAAGAGTCGGACACAACTGAGTGACTGAACTGATAATGTTGCAGTGGAAACTGACTCAGTTTTGCGTGCTCCTCCCCAGCCTCTGTTCCGTGCATCTGAGGCCGTCTAGTATAGCACCATCTGTGATATAAACCACCTTCCAGCAGCCGCTGTCACTGTCTCAGTCACTCAGTCTCCAAACTTCAGGAAGACCTTTGGCTTCTCTACCTGCAACAACTGGGCTTCTCTGGTGGCTCAGAGGTTAAAGCGTCTGCCTGCAATGTGGGAGACCGGGGTTCGATCCCTGGGTTGGGAAGATCCCCTGGAGAAGGAAATGGCAACCCACTCCAGTACTCTTGCCTGGAGAATCCCATGGACAGAGGAGCTTGGTGGGCTACAGTCCACGGGGTCGCAAAGAGTCGGACACGACTGAGTGACTTCACTTCCACTTTCACCTGCAACGACTGCCTCGTCACCTCCCTGCACGGTTCGCGTCCCCAGGGCCAGCGTAGTCTGGGCTCTGGGGAGAACCTGGGTTTCGGGTCAGCCGTCACTGAGTGTGAGCGGCCTTGCAGGAGCCCCCAGGTCTCTGCGTCTACAAGCTTAAATAATCATCGCGCCTGCTTGGCAGAGAGGCTGGAAGGCAGAGCGAAGGTCGGCGCAGCACCTCTGGGCTCCCCGGGAGGGAGCTGCTGATGCATCAGCGCTCGGTGGGGATCTGCCTCCTCTCTCCATGCCAGCACCGGCGGCAGGACGCCTAGGGGTCTGGTGGACCTAAGCAGCTGACTAGGGGTCCTGGTCGTGGAGACTGGGGAGGCGGCAGCTGTTAAAATTAACAGGTGAGATATTAAACAAGAATTGCCTTTTGCTGAGCATTTGCATACAACACACTTGCTCAAGTATTCCAGCTGTGTTCCAGGAAGCACCCCCTTTAGTTGCTACAAAAGTCCCGTGAGGCAGAGCCTATCCCCCGCCCTGTACTGCAGCTGGGAAACTGCGGGGTTCCGCGGACTGTGGCCAAGGTGCTGGGTGGGCACACGGACAGACAGACACTCAAGGCAGGTGAGTCCCAACACAGACAGCCTGCGCCCTGCCTTCAGCGACCCGCCGACACCACCCAGGGAGGGCTGGCACCTCTGGAGCCCCAGGAGGAACTGCAGTTGCACAGCCTCCAGTCCTGGAGACAGAAAGTATCTGTGGATACTTGGGTCTTCAAGAACCGTCCTTCTCTTTGTCGTAGTCTGAACTCCTGACATCCCCCCAGTCCAGCTGGGAGCTTGATTTCCTCGCTAAGGTGGGACTGGGCTTCCTGAGGACTGCTGGAACCCAGCCCCGCTCCGGTGGCCTCGGGGCACCTCTCTCCTGCACTTCCTGCCATCATACAAGGGCCTGAAAGACCTGCACGACGTAAATGTAACTAATAGAGTAAAATTCTTTCAGACTAAGGATTCTTTCAATAGGTGATGTTGGCTAGCTATTAACATAAGGGACAGTAGTCATGTGGTTAAAATTAGCAGTGGCGTTGACAGGGAGTTGGAGGAGAAATCTAACAAGAAGTTGAGGCTGCTGTCCTTAAACTGATCAAGGAGGAGCAGGTTTGTGAAGCTGTTTAGTAAGCTCCAGATTGGGCTGTTTCTTGATAATCAGGTTAGGGGTGTTAGCATGACTGTTGGAATAGCAATTTTTAGCAGTTGGAGTAGGCTGAGGTTTTGTATGTAGTCAGTGCCGTAGTGTGGACAGTCCGACTGCTCAGGGCAGGGCCACCAGGAGGGGACAGAGCCTGCTCCCCGGGAGGATGGCGGCGCCCCTGGGGTTAACACCGGGCCCGAGTCCTTCAGGAGCCTCTCACAGCCCAACGGGATCAGTGCATAGTGGAGAACGCAGTCCACACAGGACGGGCGGGAGCTGTCACAGGGGTGGGCGTCCTCACCGGATGGGGCTGGGGGGCAGGGTGTGTGTGTGTGTGTGTGTGGCAAACAGCGGGTGGAGTCCACATGGGACCAGCGGGAGTTGCCACCCCAGGGGCGTGCCTTCTCCCTGGACGGCCTGGGGGCACGTCACCCCCACCCCTGCACAGATTTAGGAGTGGAAGCAGGTGGTTTTTAAGGTCTGACGATGGGGAGATCAGAGGCAAGGAGACTGCAGACCAGTGAAAAGGGTGTGAATGATTTTAGAGATCCTTATGGTTCTTGGCAGAAAAAGCCTCAGGCAGAAACATGTGTTGTCAGGCACGGGGTATGGTTTCCATAAACCTCCACTGGTTTAAAAAATTTTTTAAAAATTATTTTCTATGCTTTTCCGGCTTTATTGGGAGATAATTGATATGCAATCAGCATTGGTTTTATCACCATAACGACTTAAAATGCTTCAGAAATACACATTGAAAGAGATTCCAAAGAATGTATCCAAAAAAATGAAAAAGAGAGACTGATAAGGGTAGAGGAGGCCCATGTAAAGTAAGCCTCAGCGTGGGCACGCCTGGCCCCGCACCTCGGGTGACAGCTCTCCATAAGGAAACTTCCGGGAAACAGAAAATCTGCAAGGACGAAAGGAAGGCCGAGTCCAGGGTGAAGGGTCCACTTTCCTAAGACATTTCCCTCAGATCCTTTCATGCAGACAGTGCCTGAGGAGAATCACCTCGCTTAGCTTTCCCCAAAGCCACCCATGAACGCGCCTTCCTGTCTTCGCCTCAGGACAAACCACAGTGTGAGCAAAGGCATAAGGCGTTTTCCCTTTACTTTCGCTGAATTAAGACGACAGACGTTGGAGCTTGGCGTGCGCCAAACTTGGGATTTTTTTAAAGCGTCGTTCGAGTTTTAAAAGCTACATAAGTGATGGGAACAGAATTGTCTAGGGAATCCACAAATAACTTTTTAAAAAGTCATAAATCTGGATTTCAGGCCTCATAGTTTTCAACAACTGCAAGAAATAGGTCAAAGCCTGGGACACGGTGGGCTCTTCTCCTCCCGTGTCTGAGGGCTGGCTCTGCAGGCTCCAGCGGGAACCACATCAGCATTCCAGCCGCACTTGGTCCGGAATCACTTTTCATTGCTTCTAGCACTCCCTTCTAGCACTCCCCCCCCGCCAAAATCGTGATCAAATACACATGGAAATAACTTCTTGGCTTTACAGAACTGTTTTATTTGATCCTTTAAAAACTGTCAGGTAGTTGGCAAGAAATTTGCAAACGTATAAAAACACTAGAGCAAATCCATAGTGTAATTTAAAGTTGGGGGTTCTTGGCAAAATTTTGGAAAGGGCCGGAAAACCAAGCCCTAGGCAGGGCTCTCTACTCTTGATTCTCCGGAGCCAGTCTTTCTCACGCTGTGGGGTGGCTTCACCTGGGAAGCTTTAAAATAATGATGCCAGGACCCACCTCATGGTGGGCAGGTCGGAGCCTCTGGGGGTTGGAGGCCTTCGTGTCAGGAGTTGTAGAGCTCCCTGGGGGACTCTGGTGGGCTGCTTGGCTGAGAAAGGATTGCAACCCTGGTTCTCGAGCTGGCCAGCATCCTGAGGCCACCTGGGCGAGTTTTACAGTTTTAAAAATACCAGCGCCAGGATCCCCATCCAGACAATCTGATTTAATTAAAGGGCTGTGACCCGGGTACGTGCATGCTAAGTCACTTCAGTCGTGTCTGACTCTGTGAGACCCCAAGGACTTGTAGCCCGTAGGCTCCCTGTCCGTGGGATTCTCCAGGCAAAAACACTGGCGTGGGCTGCCATGGCCTACTCCAAGGGACCTTCCCGACCAGGGTTCAAACCCACGTATTTTAATGTCTCCTGCACTGGCAGGCACGTTGTTTACCACCAGCGTCACCTGGGTGGCCTGGGGAGAAGTTAAAACTCAGAACGTTCCCCCAGGTGGTCCTAAAGAGTGAGAACCATGGGATTAATAATCCAAGAGGCTCTGAAGGGAGAGCTGGACAGGTTTCATGCTGGACAGGCCCGTGTGCCGCTGCAGCGACCTCGGGCTGAAAAGATCTGCAGGAAGTGCTGGGCAAGTGGGCACTGGTTGCCCTGCCCTGATCCAGCACCCAGAGAAGAATAAGATGTGGTCCATGACTCAAAAAGCTTAAAGGGGGAAAAAACTCTACCATTACCTCAGTTCAGCCGATGCAACTACAATTCTGAAGCAAATCTGTGCCCACTCGAGGATGAGTCTCCTGGTGCAGGCCTCTGTCCTCTGCCCTCTGGGTGGTCCTCAGGGTGTCCCCAACCCTCCTCTCCCACGCACCCACCGCGGGCCCGGAGTCGGGCTCGCTCTCTGCCGGCTGCGGCAATGGTGAGGGTCCGGGTGTGTCCCAACCTGGCAGGTGGGCCAGCCTGCACCTCCTGGGGTGACCTGACCAGCGTCCGCCTGGCTGGCCATCCTCACCCTTAGCCCGGCCCGCCGGTCTCCACCAGCCTCTGCTGGGCGGACAGATGCTCCCCCGCCAAGCGCACCCTGGACAGGACCCAGCCTGGGGACGTGGGCCTCCTGGCTTCCCATGGCTGCCGATCCTTTTTCGCGTTTTGTTTTGGTCTCAATGTTTTCCACCCCCGAGGTGGCTCCTTCCAGACTGCAGCTCAGCGCTGGGGGAGAAGAGGCATCTCCCTCTGCTCCTCCCTGGGGTTGACCATCACTGGCCATTTGACAGGGGGCGGCCCCCTGACTAGGGCATAATTGCATTTAACAGAGGATGGCCATGAATCCTAACATAGTCCACTGTTTTCAGGAAGCTTTCATTCGAAGCCATATTTGGACTGAGACTTATAAAAATGACCTATTGTGAATTTTATTCTTAGGTCAGTTTATACCCCACTATTCGTTTTGAGTTCACTTGAAAATCCACTACTGTGAATTTTCAGGTTTGAGTTGAGACGGATTTCATTTGCTTCCTCCAAAGGTCCTCTCCGCCTCTTTGAGGGCTGCTAGATGTTTTATTTTATTCTATACGGAGGTAAGTGAAACAACTTTGTTGCCTGCAGGTTTCAAAACTTTATCTTTCCTTATGCTTCCCAGGTGGCTCTGTGGTAAAGAATCCGTCTGCAACCCAGGAGACTCGGGTTCAGTCCCGGGCTTGGGAAGATCCCCTGGAGAAGGGCATGGCAGCCCACTCCAGTATTCCTGCCTGGAGAATCCCATGGACAGAGGAGCCTGGTGGGCAACAGTCCACGGGATCAGAGGGTCAGATGTGACCGAGCAGCTGAACAATAAGCAACAGCGTGCTTCAGTCAGGCGCATTCTGCAAGGGATGAGGGGGAACAGCCGTCTCCGAGATCTCGTAGCGCTACTGGATTCAGCAATCTGTGGGCTCCCTACAGGCGCCACTGAACTTAGCAAATGTTTAAACCATGTTTATACATTTCATTTTCTATGAAAATAAAATTTACCAAACTGATGTTTTGGTTAGCAAATGTTGAACTTAGCAAATGTTTAAACCATGTTTATACATTTTATTTTCTATGAAAATAAAATTTACCAAACTGATGTTTTGGTTAGCAAATGTTAAACTTAGCAAATGTTTAAACCATGTTTATACATTTTATTTTCTATGAAAATAAAATTTACCAAACTGATGTTTTGGTTTTACAAAGCAAATTAACATTTTTTTATTGCATGAAAAAAAACTTTCCAAAGCTGAAAAGTGAAACGCAACTTCTCTGCATCTCTCGGATGAAGGCACCAGCCGGGGGCCATGGACCCCATCCCTTCCCAGACTCAACCCAGAGGGCAGAGCGTCCCTTCAGAGGCCGGCACGTGTGGTCCCGCTGCTCAAGGCGCGTGAAGCGTGTCTCAGAAGACACTGGTGGTTTGCAGCATCATGTCGGGGTTTCAGCATTGTTCACATCCATGATTTATTTGCTGCTGAGTCTTTGCTCAGAAATGCAGCCCTGGCCGTAATGTCTTCCTGATGATCCGCCCCGCGTGGTTTCTGGGAACGAGAGTCACAGAGAGGGGCCAGGGACCCCCCTGTGCCCTTAAGTTTCAAAACCATTATGCCTGAGCAAAACCAGTTCTCCTTCAACGGACGTGACGCCCCAAGGGAGGAGCAGCCCGGGGCGGGGGCAGAGAAGGGGATCTGACAAGCTCACAGCAAGGAAAGATCCCTTTAGGATGTCAGCAGCAGGGAAAGGGGATAAAAAATGTCCCGAATGTGATGACTGTTGTAGATTTTAGGAGCCCAGGAAGAACAGGGAGCTGGGCTCTGGGGTTCCTGCTGGCTCTCTGCAGAGCCGGCAGTGGGCTCAAGATCCCCGGTGCCCACCCCCCTTACGGAGCAGGTGTAGGCGTGAGAAGGAGCGGTCGGTTCTCAGGAAACAGCAGAAGGGGTGCAGGGGGCTGACCACGTCTCCAGGCCGAGTCGTCACCTGTGAGGAGGAGCGGTGGTGCTGGATAGCGTCTGACTGCTCTTTCTGCCTGGATGGTTTGATGGGACTGTTCCTTCTGATTAACTTCTTTGCTGTTACACTTTTGTACTTAGCAACCCAATTTCCCCCCAGCTAATTTCAAAAGCTTCTATTGCACTTAAGTTTATGATTCTCAAAAGTTCTGCCTGTATTACAAAAATATGCTGGGGAATTTAGACCCTCACTGGAACATTCCATCATATTATAAAACCCACTTAAACAGTCTTGGAGGTTCATTAGGGAGTTGGTTTTTTTTTTTTTCTCTCCCCGCTTAAATTCATCATTTGGGTATTGGGGTCTCAACACAGACCAGATCTGAATGGCCCTGCTTCGGTTCCTCTTTCAAAGGCTGTGCTTTTGGCTGAAACATCACGCGACGGTGGGCGCACAGGCCCGCCAGCAGCCGAGGAATGGTCCTGGAAAGGGGTGATGTGGGAGCCGCACAGAGCCCGCGGCGCAGGGGAGCCAGCCTGCAGCGGCAGCGGGGCGAGGGTGGCTGAGGAGGGGGCTCCAGGGACCTGGCCCCTCTGGTTTCCACTTCCACCGTTACGTTAGTAACAAGACCACCAATGGTGGAGCTCAAACACAAACACCTTACTAGACCTGCTTTTTCCGCTGCAGAGAATCACCACACGCATGACAGGGACTGTGCAAACTCAGGATGAGCATGACAGTGACAGTTTCAGAGCTGTGACCTCCTATAACCTCGCATGGCTACTTCCCATTCACTGGTGGGAAACCCAGCTCAGCCTTATAAGTGATTCGCATCTGTGTAACTTACTCAAAGCGGGGAGATGTTCCCAGCCACCCTCCCATGCACCCCCTGCCAATGTCTGCAGCATCAGTTAAAGCTAACAATGCAAACGTCCTTGGCACGGGCCACACACTACCTTAGATTCACGTGCATGAGGAAACCACCGACAGTCTCATTTTCTGGCAATGCGTATGTGCTTAACTTATCCTTCTGCGATCTATCCTCTGCCTGCCTGTCTGTCTATCTGCCGTGCTTCATGGCCTGTGGAATCTTAGCTCCCCAGCCAGGGATGGAACCCCACCCCTTGTAGTGGAAGTACGAAGTCTTAACCACTGGACTGCCAGGGAGGCTGCCAAAATGTTCCCATTTTAAACATCATCATCTGATGATTCTGCCAAATGCATACACCCTGTGACCACACGCCCATCACCCCCAGGGCTCCCCGTGCCCCCTGCACTCAATGCAGCTCCCTGCCCTGGACTGCCGTGGCCTGCCCCTGGGGCTCACATGAAGGGAAGGGCATGCACTGTCCATGCACACACACACACACACACACACACGTGCTGTGAACACCTTCCGTGGCTCACAGGCCGTGCCTGAAGTTCAGCTCCGTTGCTTTGCTTCGGCCACCCGATGTGAACAGCTGACTCACTGGAAAAGACCCTGATGCTGGCAAAGATCGAAGGCAGAAGACAGCGAGAGGATGAGGCGGTTGGATGGCATCATCAACTCAATGGACATGAGCTTGGGGAAACTCGAGGAGGCAGTGAAGGACAGGGAAGCCTGGCGCGCTGCAGTCCATGGGGTCAAAGGAAGCCAGACACGACTGAGCGACTGAACAACAGCGGCCGTGTTTGTTGTGTTACTGGATGAACACACCACAGTTCTCATCCATTCACCTGCTGACGGACATGTGGGCTTTTCCAGCTATTAGATATTACGAATAAGGCTGCTATGGACAGTTACAGATCTTTTCGTTGATGGAGGCTTTCCTTTCTCTCTGGTGAATTCCTAGAAGTGGAATTCCTGGACCATTTGTGAGGTATACATTCAACTTTAGTAGGAAACTGCCAAACAGTTCTCTACAGCGTTCGTGCTGTTTTATACTCCTGTCAGCAAACTGTGAGTTCCAGTTGCTCTACGTCTTTGCCAGAAGTTAGCATTTTAGTTTTGGCATTAATTTGACCATAGTGGGTGAGTGGCCGCAGGCTCACTGTGATTTTATTTTGCATTTCCTAGATGACTAATAAAGTCAAGAATCTGCCTGCAATGTGGGAGACCTGGGTTCAATCTCCGGGTCGGGAAGATCCCCTGGAGAAGGGAATGGCTGCTCACTGCAGAATTCTTGCCTGGAGAATTCCATGGACAGAAGAGCCTGGTGGGCTACAGTCCATCAGGTCACAAAGAGTCGGACATGACTGAGCAACTCACACTTTCACAGATGACTACTAATGTCTGACATAACTTCTTTTGTGAGGTTCTGTTCTTATATCGTGCCCTGGTAGGGTTTAAGAATTCTTTATATATTCTGAATATAAGTTCTTTGTCAAATGTATAATAAGACTATTTCCTTCCTGTCTGGGGCTTGCCTTTTCATTTTCTTAATGGTGTCTTTCAAATATAACTTTCATTGCAGTGAGGCTCAGTTTACCAACGGTTAGTGCTTGTGCCTGGGTTTGTGTCCTAAGAAATCTTTGCTCCCTGCCCCAAGGGTCATGAAGATTTTCTCCTACACTTTTTTCTAGAAGTGTTTTCAACCCGGATTTTCTGACAAGGGGTAAGGCGTGGAATGCTCACTAGAGACCACACATCTAACGGGGAAGAGGAGGGAAAAACTAAGAAGAAAAAAGATGAGAGATCTGATGACAAAAGAGAGCAGGCTCTCTTGAGAAGCATATATATTCACAGGATCATGAAAATAAGCACAGTCCTATAGACCCCGAGATTCACACAGACGTGTTCTCAAGGAGAACCAGACACGACGCAGCTGTCACTTTCTGATTTTTCTTCATAAAAATAAAAAGAAAAATTAGAGTGGACTCCTTCCTGGGGAAACTGGGAGAACGCAGGCTGAAGACTAAGACTTGGGGGACGCCACAGATGCCGAGGTTTATGACACCCGCGCTGCACACAAGCACTAATACACACGTGTATGACTTTTCTTTCCTTCAAGACCATACTTGCTGGCCGTATTCAATTTACTGCATCTCTCAAACTAATCAAGATGGAATAAAATCCAGCTTCACAAACAAACACCCCTGCGAGAGTGGCAAGAGGTCAGACGCAGGGACAGAAGTGAAAAGAATGAGCTAGGAGATCCGGGCCAAGAGGTGACTAAGCGGGAAGGAGATAAGATCTGTCTACACATACCTGAGGCTGTAAACAGCGGGGTGACACACCGACCAGGCCACAACAAAGGCTGCCCAGGAGTCCAGCAGGAGAGGAAGCGGATGAGGCAAGAGGCCTGCCCACAGGCATGCTCCGGGCCTCCCACTTCCGCCCCCTGCCCCCCAGCGCAGTGCCTGCAGGGCCACCACCAGGTTCTGTGGCACGTGGAGGTTGGGACGCCTCCTGCCAGGGCTCTCAGGTCCAGCTTCCTCTGCCTTCACCCTGCTGCCCAGAAATCCTCACAACAGTCAGAGAATGTGTCTCTCTCATGCTCCAAACAACCTGGGTCATGACCTTGGTTTGGACTTCAGCCCTCTACCACGTGGCTCCTAAACACCTTCCAACCTCCCAACAAGCACTGTCCTGAGCCCTTCTGCTCAAGGACACAGGCCTTTCAGACCTCGACTTGTATGGTACTGTTAGGGAGTTAGAATAGGAAACAGAAGTCCAGAATGGCGGTGGCTAAAAGATAAGGAAGGGAAAAGCCCGTGAAGATAGAACAAGGGGAAGTCCATGGATCGGAGTGAAGACCTCAGGTAGAACAAACACCCCTGGCTAGCCCAATTTACACAGGGCAGGCCCAGGGAGAGGGAGGAACACATGAAAAGAGGAGCCAAAGGGCCAGGTCTCTCTCTCTCTCTCTCTCTCTCTCTGCCCCCGAGGCTGCGCGCTGGGGCACTCTTCCCGGCGCACCTTTGGGTCGGCACGCCCTCATGCCTCAAGGATGGATTTTCCTGCTATTTTCTAAATAAAACAGAGCTGTAAGATGGAGCTGTAACACTGATCTAAGAGCTATAACATGGTCTGTTCGAGACCCAGGAGCTGTGGCACCCGAGGGCTTTAATGTCCGTCACTCCAAACCTTTGTTGTGGCGAGACAGAACCGAGGAGCATACACTTGCCTGACGGCGCCCACTGCCGTCTCACCCCCTCCAGTCAGAACCTGACGGAGCCCAATGCCGTCTCAACCCCTCCAATCAGAGTCTGTTTCAACCCAAGAGACGGGTATCTTCAGTGTATGATGCAGGTGATTAAGAAAGAAAAATAAATAAATAAAAGCAAAAATGTGGACCTTGCCCCCAAGAAGTTCATAATCTAGCAGAAAAGATTTACATGCACAATTTACTAAACTAAGTTGCATGAATGACCCTTTTTATACTGCAGTATTTACACTGGTGGGCTTTCCTGGTGGCCCAGCAGTAAAAGGATCCACCTGCCAATGCAGGAGGCCCAGGTTTGATTCCTGGATCAGGAAGATGTCCTGGAGAAGGAAATGCCAACCTGTTCCAGCATTCCTGCCTGGGAAATCCCGTGGACGGGAGGAGCCTGGCAGGCTACAGGTCATGGGTTCACAAAGAACTGGACATGACTGATCAACAACAACAATTTATACTGGTGATACGAGAACAATACTGCAAAACCATAACAAAAGGCGACATTAATTTTTCCTGGAAAGTCTGGGGAATGCTTCCCAGAAAAGCTTGTCCCTAGGATAATTAGGAAAAGGATGTGTGTGGGGTGGGGGCGTGGGGGGAGTGATGGGGAGCCCTGGCAGGGGACAAAAGGCCACACACAGCTGGGTTTCGGGCACCATGGGTAGTCCTGTGTCTGGCATTTCAGGACAGTGGGAAGGTGGGCTGAGAACAAGTTTTGGGCGAGGTCTTGAATGTCTCCTTACAGAGTATGAACTTGATCTTGCAGGCAAAGGCAAGTCAAAAGGGATGTAAAAGCAGATGATAACAGGAGGAGGTCTGTGTTTTCCAAAGACACATCTCTGAGGCGAGCTGAAGGCAGTGGAAGTGGAGGGAAGAGACCCCTGGGAGACACAGCTGGGGGCTCCAAGGCCCCGGAGGCAGGGTCGAAGATGACTCCAGGGTTCACTGTGTGGGGCTGCAGGCCCGGCGACGCTGATCCAGGGGCCTCAGGCCACCTCTGCAGGGCCGTTCTCTCTTCGTGGGCGCAGGCAGCGTTCCTGGACGGGTGCGCCCGCCTTTACTTGCCTCAAGGTTGGCTCATTAAACCGTGCTCAACAGGCAGCAGGCTGTACTTCCTCCAGGCGCTGCGTCGCTTGGGCTGCGCAGCCTCTAAGTGAGGGTGTCTGCAGCTCGAAAAGCCACCCAGCATGTCTGGGGGCAGAGTGGGCTTCTAGACCTTCCCCCACTGCCTCACGGTGTTTCTAGGGTTAGTGACCTTCATCACCGACGATTCAAAGATGACAAAAAGTAAACACCGAAAGCCTCGCTTTTCCACAGATGCGTGCAGGTTCCTCTCTTGCATTTTGTGTAATACTGTTTTGCTCAGTGTTACTTAGGTAATGAAAAGGAAATCTAACGAGAAGAAATCTTTCATCACAGAGCCATAACTTCCCGCCTTGTCACATCTGTAGTCTCAGGTGAGCCTCAAAGCAGGAGAGGGGCATCACAAGCCCAGACCTTCCTTCGAGATGGGCGTGTGTTGCAGGACCTGCACAGTGTGAGCACAGAACAAGCCCGCAAGGAGCCCCGAGGGGCAGCCCCGGAGCAGAATCACACCCCAAGTTTACACCGACGATGAGGGGGCACCATACACGTGCTAAAAGTGGCAGGCTTGCAGACTTCAAAAGGAGGCACCTCCTGGGCTAGAAAGTGAGCCACGGCCCTTAACAGACACCTCGCCAAAGATGGTCCACAGATGGCAGAGGGGCTCATTTGCATGTGGTCCACACGACATGTCATCAGAAAAGCACGAACACTGCATGCTCGCTGCTGTTCTTTAGTCGCGAAGCCGTGTCCAGCTCTTTGTCACCCCACGGACCGGAGCCCGCCCCGGCCCTTCTGTCCATGGAATTCTCCAGGCATGAAGCCTGGGGTGGGCTGCCATTTCCTTCTCCAGGGGATTGAACCCCAGTCTCCTGCATTAGCAGGAGGATTCTTTGCCACTGAGCCACCAGGGAAGCCCGGTGCACGCCCATTATAATGACCCAAATCCAGACACTGACAACACCAAATGCTGACGAGGCGTGGGGCCACAGGAACTCTTGTTCACTGCCGATGGGAACGTGAAATGAATGGTACAGGCACTTCGAGAGACAGTTTGCTGGTCTCTTAGAAAACTAAACACATTCTTACTATACAGTCCAGCAATCACACCCCTCAGGGCTGATCCATGTCCACACAAAAACCTGCACACTAGCGCTTATGACACTTGTATTCATAATTGTTAACACTTGCAAACAACTAATATCCTTCAGTAGTGAATGGCTAAATAAAATGGAGGTACGTCCAGACAGTGGTGTATTATTCAGCACTAAAAATAAATGAACCATCAAGCCATGAAAGACAAGGAAGAACCTTAAATGCATATTTCTGTGTGAAGGAAGGCAATTTGAAAAGATCAGAGTTTCCAGGGGTCGGTAGAGGAACAAATGGGGTAAAAACAAGACTTTTAGGGCAGTGAAACTCTTCCACACGACACTGTAAGGATGGACACATGCCACTATACACTTGTCCAAACGCACAGGATGGACAACACCAAGCGTGAACTGGAATGTGAACTATGCCTGTGGGTGATGAGATGTCTATGCAGTTTCATCAGTTGTAACAAAGATACTATCTGGCGGTCGCGGGGGGTGGTGGTGGGGTGGGTGCGGTTGATAACTGGGGAGGCTGTGTGAGCGTAGGTCTGGGAGTTTACGGGAAACCTCTGTACCTTCCCCTCAATTTTGCTTTGAACCTCAAGTTGCTCTTTTTTTTTTTTTTTAAGTCTTAGTTTGCAAAGAGACCAGCACTGCTGCTTCTGGAAAGAGCAGGCCTTGGTTAGCACCTGCCCCTTTCCCAGGTTCCTGAACAGTGTGTGCCTGCAGCTTTCCGAGCGCCTTTGAACGGAAGGCACTCTGTAACTGTGCCGAGGCAGAGGGCGGAAGCCCAGGCCACCCACGCTAAAGGTGCACTAGAGCTCGCTGGCTGGCCCGGGACTCCCAGGCGCCCTCCGGGGACCCCGCCCAGGAAGCAGCGCCTGGCTTATTGGCGCACCAGTGAATTTTCACAAAGCTGAGCTCTTGCCAGGGTTTTGCATGTTCTAAAGCACCAGTTCAGCCTGGTCTTTCAGAAAAGGATGGGACATGGTGGGTAAGGAGAGGGCGGGATGAATGGAGAGAGCGGCCCTGAAACAGATAGGCCACCACGTGCAAAGCAGAGAGCCAGCAGGAGCTGGCCTGAAGCCTCAGCGAGCCTGACTTGCCCTCTGCGACAGCCCAGAGGGCTGGGGTGGGGTGGGAGGGAGGCAGGAACGGGGCTGAAGAGGGAGGGGACACACGTGTACCTGTGGGTGATTCATGCTGATGCACAGCAGAAAGCAGCGCAACACTGTAAAGCAACCATCCTCCAATTAAAAGAATCAGCAGGAAAAAAAAAAGGATGGGAAATTAAATCTGAAGATTTCTGATTCAACATGAACTCAGTTCAATCACGTCTGTAAGTTTTTAACTTACAAGCAAAAGTGGAAAGCACTGGGAAGCAAAGTGTTTCTAGTTTCTGCTGTGAAATGGTTACTTTATTAAACAACAGTAAATAGAACATGGATCCACAAAGTTTTTCTTTTTTTTTTTTTTTACCTTTACAGTTCAACTTACTATATAGAAATCATTTGGGTTTTATTTTTTCAGTTAAATCCTGAACTTACAACATAGATTAAAAAAAAAAAAGACTGTTACATTAATTCAGTACTTTTTTTTTTAGCATACCAAATTGAAATTTGTATTAACCTCAAATCCATTCCTCTCACCAATGACTGCTTTTGAAATAGCAACAGAACTGAGGTAAATGCTCGTTTCCCTTTGTTTTCCCTTATTTTGTACATAGGTAGCTACCCAAACTGCATGTACACATATGGAAAAGGAAATAATTCCCTATTTTATTTAAACTTGATAGCAGATATTTTAAAAAAATGTAACCAAGTTCTCACTGAATCTCTCTGCAATTTCCTATATCCATCCACTCCCACTGCTTAAAAAAAAACCCAAAAACCCAAAATGAAGATAAAAAAGTAAACCCAGGGGAAAACTACCAGGAGACTATTTCCAACAACAGATGACTCAGCGAGCACCTGAGAGTTTGCTGTACTTGTGTGTGCCGAGGTTCTGAGCTTCCTGTTTCAATAAAATACCAAACAAGTTGTGTTTCCTTTACAAATAAGCTATTACATCAAGCCCTGTTCCTATAATCTCGGGTTTTTGTCTCCATTCCAACATTTTCTTTGGCAAATGTAGAAACATTCTAATTAAAGTGGAGAGGAAAACAAGCATCATTCATCACAGCAAGAATAACGCACAAAGGCACATCCTCGCTTTCTCACTCTTTCACGAAGCTATGCTCCACTTTAAACAGCGTGGGGACTGGCGTCATGCAGTCCCTGAGCCATTCCCAGGTAATGACCCAGTCACCGGAGAGGAGAATTCCAAAGGTATCGATAATTCCTGTCACAAGCTTCGCATTCTCTTAAAAATATCCTTCCGGCCCAAAGAGGAAGGCATTCCTTTAGGTAATCACGTAACAACATCAAGGTTTCTTTTTAAGATTCTGAGATTAGAGGAGGCCTTTCTATTTATAACCATGCAAGCCTGAGTTGAAAGGAATATTCTCACTTCCCAGGACTGTTTAAACGCTCACGTTTATCAGAACTTTTAAAAGCCATGTATTTGGTTGAGAAGTACCATCTAAATAGGTGTAAGGCTTCTGAAAATGCACAGTTGAGACACAGGGATCAGGACCTTCTCCCTGCTCCTCCCCAGTTGAGCAGGGTGTGTGTGAAAGCCTGTGCACACACGTGTGCCTGCAGGCACGTACCATACGCAACTGAGGCCAAAGCTCGTTTTCTTGTGCTTTGCATGAGCAGTCGCTCAGTGGAGTCCAACTCTTTGCAACCCCATGGACTGCAGCCTGCCAGGCTCCTTTGTCCATGGGATGCTCCAGGCAAGGATACTGGAGTGGGTTGCCATTTCCTTCTTCATGGGCTCTTCCCAACCCAGGGATTGAGCCTGGGTCTCCTGAACTGCAGGTGGATTCTTTATCACCTGAGCCACCGGGGAAGCCCTTCTTTTACTTTAAAAGCATTGTATTTTGGCAAGTCAAGATTGGAACTATACAGGGGTAAGCTACAGTGTGACTGCAAGAGAAACTGAAAAATTCGAGGCGATTCCAGTCCCAGTGTTGCTAATACTTTCAGATTCCAGCTCGCTGTTCTTCAGTTATAACGGGTGAGAGAGCGCCCACCTGTTCACCCCACACCCACTCTGCAATCCTCCTTTCCTGGGGGTGCACAGAGGCAGCGACACACAAGACAGGGGTCCCTCCGTCTGCACCCACAGAGCCACCGCTAAACACGGTGCAGATGGGAGTGGTCCGCCCGGAGAACCCTGGAGATGGGGCAGCCTGGGGTCGCCAGCACGGCTCACCCGTCCACAAAGCTTCCTGAGCCTCAAGGAAGCCTGCTCTGCCCTGAGGCGGTGAGAACACCACCCCTGCAGGTGGTCTGGGCTGCGGGGGGACTGCCCTCCAGGCCTCCGCTTGCTTGGACATGCGAGGGATGAGGGGCTTCTGGGGGCCTGGGCGAGGGTGTTCACTCCCGATCTTGAGTTGCTGCAGAGGTCGGGGCCGGGCCTGGGCTGTCTTCCAGGTCGGAGCTCCTGCTTGTGAGCTCTGCCCCAGCCTCTGCTCCCTTCCTGAGCTGCCCCAGGGATGGTGGATGTTACAGACTCACCAACTCCGATGCTCGGCTTGCTGGGAACCCGCCGTCTCTCCTGCCTGAGCCTTCGAGGAGCCCCTCTTCCCTTCCCCTCTGCAAGCTCTGTGCCTGGGGGACATTCTCCCTGTGGGGTCTTCAGAGCACATACAGGCATACCAACCCAGGCCTCCTGCATGGCAGAATCCCATACCTTGTGATACCAAAGATCACCATAAAAAATAGAGTTAGAATTTGAAATACGGTGAGAATTACTGAAATGTGGCACGGGGGTTTTTTAGGCTCAACACTGAGGTGAGGGACGGGTCAGAGAGAGACCGGGTTGAGACCTGAGCAAAACTGTCAAAGGACCACACGGCCTCCTCTGTACTCAGATGAAAAGTATGGCACTCGTGGCTTCCTCCCTTCAGTGTCAGATAGCAAAAGTGGCGTGCAGGAACCTACGCTAACAGTGTGTGACAAACTGTCTGGAAGGACACAAAAATGGCTTTTTGTTGATTTAAAAAAAAAGGGGGGGGTAGGAAAAAATAAACTTTCCTATTTGACCGCTTTCAAAATTGATTAGCTATGAGCAGGAGCTCTTGTTTCTTGGTAGGAGTTCTGCGGAGGGGCCCCGAGTCCTGAGGCAGGGTCTGCAGGGTCCCTGGCCGCGGGGTTCTGTCTCAGGCTGGACTGCGGTGAGAACGGCAGGGCTCTGAGCCTACAGCTCCCATCACAGGCTCGTGTTCTGGGTAGACGCTCTCCTGTGCTGTCACCTGGCTCTCAGTGCTCTGTTAATTTGCTTCAGCGAATTTTAAGACAGGTTGTCCTTTACAATAAACCCTCCCCAGGATCCTGCCCAGGAACACCCAACCGGGCCTGCCGGAGCGTGCAGCAGAGAGGCCATGGGGCAGGCCTGGCCTGGGGGCCCCCCCAGCCTCACTGGCTCCCCTCGCAGCCCACCGAGCGGAGCGCAGCGCGGCCTGCCGGCACCCCTGCAGGGAACCTGGGCCGGGGGAGCGGGCGCTGCGGCTTGTCTGTCGGGGCCCTCTCCTCCTCCTCTGCAGAGCTTGTCTGCCTGTGGGCTGACTGCAGGGCGCTCCCGCCCAGGAGACGCATGAGAAAAACCTCTGCAGGGGAAAGGAGATTGTCTCTGCTGAGGATTCCCTCACCAGCAATCCTGCAGCACCTCACAGCTCTGTAAACAAACACAGACAGCCCGCCCCAAGCCTAGGTTCATAAAGCTGCATTTAAAAAGTAGAAAGAAGCTACTGCGGGAAACTGTTCTGTGTTTGAATGAAAAGCAAATGAGAGCACAGCAAACCTTTATACCCGTGGTCTGGAGCCCAGCCCCAGCGTCCAGAAGCCGAGCAGGGAGGGACTCTTGGCAGGGGTCTGCTCCCAGGGCAGCTGGGGGTGGGTGGGGCAGGCAGGTGGTCAGACAGTCACTTTCCGATCGTCACGGCCGCGAGGCTGGTGGCCGTGGGGTCGGAAGGCCAGTCTGAGGCCGTCTCCACTGCCCGGGGAGGGTCAGAGGGCCCGTGGCAACCTCTGCTTCCTCCAACGGGAAGCACAGCTCAACCTGATACCACCTCACAGAACTACTGCAGGGCTTGTCTCGGGGAATGGACGGGAATGAACCGGAAACGCCGCACTGCTCCTTGGGGACCCCTGCTTGTCCAGTGGGTACGTCTTGGTGCTTTCTCTGCACAGAGCCTGGGTTCAGTCCCCGGTTGGGGAACTAAGATCCCAGAAGCTGAGTGGTGTCGCCAAAAAAAAACAAAAGAAAAAACTGCCCTTCAAAGCTTATGTTTCTAAAGTATGATTTTTAAACCTTTCCCCCTCAACAGCTATCTGCTTATGTGGCCTTTCACAGAAGACAGTGGTGAGAGACGCTTTCGCTGCCTTTACAAGCCCGAGGCCTGCTTGCTGGAACATCACAGCTGACACCAGACCCTCCTCAGCCTCCTCGGTTCACTTCGGCATGTCTCCGTGAGAAGTTATTGCTTGTGACAACGTCTCCACACGGATTGGCACCAGACGTGCCACACGAGGAAAACTGGTTTCAGAGCCGTGTTCCAGATTAAGCCCCTTGTCAATCTGAACCCAGAAACCAATCTAGTCTCCAGTGGCCCAGGGCCAAGTGGATTCACGGGGGCCGACTCGTCCGCTCCCCACCCAGGATGCGGGGCTCAATGCTTTGTCTTTGGCTGCACTGGCCTATGAAACACTCCAGAAAACACAGACCGAGTGCTTTTCTCTCTCCCTGCCCGAGGGGAGAGGACCGCAGGCTGACACACACGGAAGGGAACGCCAGCCCCTCCCTGCCTCCACCACCGTCCTGCCTGCTTTACGTGTTACTCTCTTCTCTGTATAACGATGACACAGTTGGAACCTTAAGTCTTTCACTTGCTGTCATAACAGACTCCACACTATCGAAAACCCTTGCAGAAATAACTTTTCGAACTCTGCAAAATTTAGTCATTCTTCTGGTACTGAGTAGTTGTTCCTCACTGCCTGACTTTTTGCTGTTCTAAAGAACTTTCTGATGCAACAAGTTTTAAAATGAGGGTACCATTTGGAAATATAGTGGAACGAGATAATTCACGGGGACCACATGCATCTTTTTTTATGCGTGTCTTTCAGGTATTTTAGAGAAAAAGTATTTATGAATGGAAACTTCTCTTGTGTTATTTTCATTTCAGTAAGCACAGACACGGAGACTTGTCCATCATATACTGCTGTATCATCACATCCTGGTTTTTTGACAAATAAGTCATAAACGCATTCAAATGCTGCACTCTGACTGAAGAGTCAATAAATCCTTGATACCTGACAGGCAGTTTATTTAGTCACAACAAACACTGCAGCAGCATTTGAGAAATCGGAGGAAAGCTGGGTCGGCTTTGGCTGACCGGGTTTTCACCTGTTCTGACCGCAGCCACCTTAGCAGAGCATCACCACCAGGAGACAGGCGGGCTGCTCGGCACACAGTAGGTACTCACAGGAAGCTTCCTTTCCTTTCCCTCCCCCACGAACGCCTCTTCCTGAAAACAAGACTTTGTTGTTCAGGATTTCATCATTTCCAGATGCCTGCTCTTCAAATGACACCCCGAGCAGGACACACTGATGTCACAAAGCCTGGAATGTCTGGGGGGAAACCAGCAGTAGGTGAGCTCACTGGGTACTAAGATCCTGTTTTCAAGTCAATATCCTTAGGGATAGAATTTGAGGAAAAGAGAGGAAGCACAGCACATAAATAAGTGTTCCCCACTCACCATCCCAGCCTCGATTTACACCAAAAAAGGGTCGCATAAAGTGAAATGTCAGTGGTTTAAGGAAAAAAAAAAGAAATCCTTAATAAGTGAAAAAGTATCATTCAATCTATTTCTGTGTCACTGACACTGCTCTAATGTCGGTCACTATAGAAGAAATCTGCCTTCCTGAGACTCTGGCAGGAGGAGAGATACTGAGGAAGATTCCTGAAAATCTACCTAGGTAGTTGGATGACTTTGATGCTCCAGTCTTCACACACTGACTGTTTCAGAAGAATCCACTTACACAGCAGAAGTCCGTTTCCAGTGATTGCCCCTCCATTCTTTCACTGCTGTAACTTCTGCCCCTTCAGCCTTTTGATCACTGTCTCTGAGGCCCTATAAGCCAATTACAAGCCAGGTGCCATCTCCCCCTAGAGTCTCCTCCACTAGTACTGGGATTGCAGCCCGCCGAGCAGGATGGTGCAGGTGGGCGGTGCTTGGCTCTGGACTAAAAACAGCTGGAGAGATGGGCAGGAAGAGCAGCTGTGAGCCCAGGCCCTGGCCGAGACTCACCAGTGTCCTGGCAGGGCCAGTGACCAGAAGCGTCTCAAGCATGTGGACCAACGGTTGACTCTGCTCTGCGTCCATCCGGGGGACAGTGAGAGGCCAGCTGACGCGGGGCGTTTTAATTGTCCCAAGTAAACCAGTGCTGGCCCAAACCGACAGGTCCCCCCAGCAAATGACGGAGTCTCTCCTGTAATTCCAGCATGCCCTGCCCTGGGGGTGTCGTCCTGCTCTGGGGGTACCCTGCTCTCAGGGAGCTGACCAGACTGCTCCTTCTAACCACAAGGCCTGTCTTCCCAGGGACGGCCCCATGAAAGCAACTTTCTTTTCAGAGCTTTCCTTTTTTTAAACTGGTTTTTCCTTTCTTTCTTTCTTTTTTAAAGTTTAACTGAATTCAGTTCTTGCTCCAATAAAGGTTGGTGCCCTTTATGCACTGACAGCTTCGTGCTTGGCCCACACCTCCTCCTGGCTCCCAAGCACACGGTACTTGCTCTGCAGCCACGGCCGTGGAGGTGAAGGTGAGGTGAAGGGCTCCTGGCTGGAGGCTGGTCTGCTCAGCGGCAGCCCTGGGCCGGGTCGGCACCCCCACCCTCCACTGCAACGGACACACCTCTCCCTCCGTCCCTTCCCAGCCTCAAAGTGGAAATTTGCCCCCAGTCGGCAAAGTGGAAATTCTTCCTTCACCCCTGTTTCCGCAGAATGGCCAGACTTTGGGAAGCATGAGACGGAAGGGTCCAGAGATGCTGCAGATGGCAGGAAGCCTGGGCTCTGGGTGCCTCTGTCCCTGGGAGGCCTTTGTCAAGTGGGCTGGACACTCATCAGTCAGAGGATGCGCACCTGCTCAGGCTCAGCACAGACGACATGGTCAGCTTAGGTGACCAAGAGACACACCCCACCGTGTGCTTCTCAGGACGGTGAGTTCACAGCCCTCTGACCTGAGTGTGTCTGGGGTCTTCCGACAGGTCTCCACAAGCATTTGCTTCTTTCTTACGACCAAAGCTCCCTTCCTTTCTTATATTCACGTAGAAATGCATTCTTACAGAGAAGCCCTGGGCTCAGCCTTATCTCTGTGGGCTTTTTAAGACCACAGTAAACCACCCAAGACTGCTATCCCCCTGAAAAATTACCAAGAGATATGCGACCATACACAGATGTACTCCAAAAAGCTGTAATCAGATTCCCAACAATCAAAAACTGGAAGTGGCTCAAAAGCCTGCCAATCAGCAAACGGGAAACAAACAACATTCTGGATCCTGGGTGCAGCGGCTGTCACAGAGAGTGAGGCTGCCAGGGGTCATCGGGCGAGGCCCTGGAAATGGCAGATGGGATCGTGGGGAAGTCAAAGCTCGACAGAGTGGGCAGATGAGCCATCGTGAGCGGAAACAAACAGCCTACAAAATCTAAACCAGAGGAAATCCTGCAATAGCAGCGCTGGAGCCCAGACAGCTAGAGCCCCACGGGGCCAAGGCGGTCAGCTAGGAGGGCCCGGCATCCGCGGACCCAGGGAGTCCTGTGCCGCTTCAGATGGCTTTATAAAAGAAAGGGGCATTGTGCAGTCTTCTGGGCTCTGTATCTCAGACCCCCAGAGACGCTCCAGCCTACCAGACCCCTACGCGTCGCCACAACCCAAACCAGGGGGAACCTGCATGGGCGTGCGGGCTCCTGGCTGACGGAAAGCGCTGGTCTCTGGCGCCCCCTCCCAGAGCCCGCACTCTGGGGGTGTTTCCTGCAGACAGGGTTCATCATGAGGGGCTTCAGGCCAGGATGCTGGGGGTTTGGGAGGCTGGGGGATGGAGAAGGTGCGCCACGGTGGGCGGAGCCGGCTATGGGGCCTGGAGGCCTGTTTCCCAACCCCCCCGTTCCCAGCCCATCCGACAGCGCAGCTGGATGAGCCTCCCACACCTGCTCACAGGCTCTCCACGGTCATCCAGCCCTCCTCCTCCCTTTCCAGAAGCATCTCTGTCCCCAGGTCTGTCCTGGGGAGCTCGCGGTGTCTGCATCTATGCTGAACTTCTCCCCAGTTCAGTTCAGTTGCTCAGTTGTGTCCGATTCTTTGTGACCCCATGAATCGCAGCACGCCAGGCCTCCCTGTTCATTACCATCTCTCCGAGTTCACTCAGACTCGCGTCCATCGAGTCCGTGATGCCATCCAGCCATCTCATCCTCGGTCGTCCCCTTCTTCGCCTGCCCTCAATCCCTCTGAGCATCAGAGTCTTTTCCAATGAGTCAACTCTTCTCATGAGGTGGCCAAAATACTGGAGTTTTGATACTAAAGCTGAACTTCTCCCCTGTTTCCTTTATTCTGTGTTCTCTTCCAGAACACAGAATAAATTACATGCTTATTTCCAATCCCAATGACTGGAGTAGAGCAGACGCTCAGTAACTTTGCTTAGAAACTGAAGATAACATATATATTGTCATTTGTTATGCAACTCCTTGGCATAACTGGTCATAAAGAATAAAATGGAGACCAAGGTTTTCGGTCACTGGGCTTCATTTTATAAAGAGGAGAAAACAGTGGTGACCTGTAGTTTCCCTCTTTTTATACACAAGAGGGACCTGTAAGTGTGCGGAGGAACTCACGCTGAGCGACGGGGGTGAAGGTGACACCTAAGCTCACAAACACATTTCAATAAAAGAAGAGAAAAATGCAGTGCTCTCTTGCTCTGTGATGCTGAGAAGGGAACCCTGAGGCAGAGGGAAAGGGACAGTGTCCACGGACTGCAGGGTAAGGCCCTGCCAGAAGCAACAGGAGGTGGAAACGTGGGTCGACAGAGGCCCGCAACATCCCGTCTGAGGGGCTGGGGTCCCTGGGGGGCGCAGCTCCAGCAGTGGGGACCACAGCCAGATCCAACCGCCCCGCAGGCTCACTCAAACGGCCTCATTAAACAGGAGACTCATGGGCCGCCGCCGGCCACCCTGCAGGGGGTGGGCACAGCCCCGTCATGCACGCTGTGCCCACCCGAGTCTGAGTGGTTAAACCCACACTTCCTTCCCCGTGGAGTCCCAGGCAGGCAGAAGACCCTCCTTTGTGTTCCCCAAAAGTCATTTATTTGCTACAGGAAAAACGCAGAACACAAGAGATGTTGTGCACTGGTCCGAAAAGACTAGAAAAAATAGTCTCACCCCCGCAACTCCTGAAAACTGAATTGCTGGAGGGCAGCTTATATTTATAAAATATGACTCTCCGGTGCTGCCAAGACTGCTGGAAATGGGGTGGGGTGAGGAGGGGTTATCTACTGATTCATGCGGCCTATTCATCAAATTTGCCAATTAGACTCAACAGGAAGCTTTCGATGTTTTATTTGGGCTTTTAGACTCTGAGATTGTCTCCGTTTTGCTACTTGTTCATCCAGAGTGGGACAACAGTGTAACTAGGGGACGCAGTTTGACCTAACTTGTTTAGCGCAAGGCCCGTGTTTGCTGGCAAGGGGTTGCCCCGAAAGCGCTATCTCATCAGAATATGCCTGTATTCAGAAAAATGCGAGGAGGACAGGGCCATTTGTACTGTAAAGTCACTGTAAACTGCTTCGAGCGTTGTCAAACTTTGGAAGAGATTAAGTGAAGTTGTAGCCAACACTGAGAAATGCTCTGTAAGATAACCTTTTAAAAAATTTCCTCCCCCAGTCATAATGGGCTGGAAGGAACTGCATCCTAGCAATAAGTTTGTGGTAGATTTGGATGTATCAGTACATGCAGGCACAAAGGTCTGGGATAAAAAGAGATTAAAATAAAAAAGCATTAGTTGGGTAAGAGTTCTTTTAACAACAATCTCCATCTGCTATGTCTCCTTTTAAATCAGTTGAGATATTTTTGTGGGCGACTTTGTTTGCACTAACTTCTAACTTTTTATGGTTCACTAAACCTTGGATCGTGATAGGAATACAAACATTTAGGAAGACGAGGAATTCACATCTCAGATGAACTTGAGAGTCCCTTCCTCCCAGAGGTTTCAGACCTATAGTATTGTTTTTAAAGGGAGTATTGATTCTGAATTCCATTTGTAATTTTAACGACAAATTCAACATACAGATCTGAGGGTTTCAATTATAGGCAAGCCTGGGAACTGGCAAGAGTTTTGGAGAAGTGACCGAGGGAGGAAAGCTAGGAGGGTTTGAAGGTGATCAAGGACAATGTACAGACTGCACGTCTTCCGGGAAGACCAGTGCATCCGCGGGACTGGTGAGAATTTCCAAGGCTAAATAAGCTCACACGGCGAACCTTGAGAGAGAGCCACTGGAAAAAAGTGCATCCTCACAGCAGTTAGAAACGCAAAATGCAGGGGAACAGAAGGTACATACAGGGACTTCCCTAGTGGTTTAGTGGTTACGAATCTGCCTGCCAACACAGGGAACACGGGTTCGATCCCCAGTCCGGAAAGAGTCTCCATTCCAAAGTTGGGGGTGTGGAAACTAAGCCCATGCGTCAACTACTGTAGTCCACTAGGCTCCGCTGTCCATGGGATTTCCCAGGCAAGATTACTGCAGGGGGCCGTCATTTCCTTCTCCAGCGGATCTCTCCAACACAGGGATTAAACCTGTGTCTCCTTCATTGGAAGGTGGATTCTTTACTACTGAGCCACTAGGAAAGCCCTTGACTATTCAGTTCAGTTCAGTCGCTCAGTCGTGTCCGACTCTTTGTGACCCCATGAATCCCAGCACGACAGGCCTCCCTGTCCATCACCAACTCCTGTTTACTCAGACTCATGTCCATCGAGTCCGTGATGCCATCCAGCCATCTCATCCTCTGTCATCCCCTTCTCCTCCTGCCCCCAATCCCTCCCAGCATCAGGGTCTTTTCCAATGAGTCAGCTCTTTGCATGAGGTGGCCAAAGTATTGGAGTTTCAGCTTCAGCATCAGTCCTTCCAATGAACACCCAGGACTGATCTCCTTCAGGATAGACTGGTTGGATCTCCTTGCAGTCCAAGGGACTCTCAAGAGTCTTCTCCAACACCACAGTTCAAAAGCATCAATTCTTCAGCGCTCAGCTTTCTGCACAGTCCAACTCTCACTTCCATACATGACCACTGGAAGAACCATAGNCAGCTTCAGCATCAGTCCTTCCAATGAACACCCAGGACTGATCTCCTTCAGGATAGACTGGTTGGATCTCCTTGCAGTCCAAGGGACTCTCAAGAGTCTTCTCCAACACCACAGTTCAAAAGCATCAATTCTTCAGCGCTCAGCTTTCTGCACAGTCCAACTCTCACTTCCATACATGACCACTGGAAGAACCATAGCCTTGACTAGATGGACCTTTGTTGGCAAAGTAATGTCTTTGCTTTTTCATATGCTGTCTACGTTGGTCATAACTTTCCTTCCAAGGAGTAAGCGTCTTTTAATTTCATAGCTGCAATCATCATCTGCAGTGATTTTGGAGCCCCCAAAAATAAAGTCTGACACTGTTTCCACTGTTTCCCCATCTATTTCCCAGGAAGTGAAGGGACCAGATACCATGATCTTCGTTTTTTGAATGTTGAGCTTTAAGCCAACTTTTTCACTCTCCTCTTTGAATTTCATCAAGAGGCCTTTTAGTTCCTCTTCACTTTCTGCCATAAGGGTGGTGTCATCTGCATATCTGAGGTTATTGATATTTCTCC
>SJYX01001352.1:84331-104679 GCA_006410675.1 Oreotragus oreotragus
TGGAATGAAGCAGGGCAAAGACTAATAGAGTTTTGCCAAGAGAGTGCACTGGTCATAGCAAACATCCTCTTCCAACAACACAAGAGAAGACTCTACATATGGACATCACCAGATGGTCAACAACGAAATCAGATTGGTTATACCCTTTGCAGCCAAAGAAGGAGAGGCTCTATACAGTCAGCAAAAACAAGACCAGGAGCTGACTGTGGCTCACATCATGAACTCCTTATTGCAAAATTCAGACTTAAATTGAAGAAAGTAGGGAAACCACTAGACCATTCAGGTATCACCTAAATCAAATCCTTATGATTACACAATGGAAGTGAGAAATAGATTTAAGGGACTAGATCTGATAGAGTGCCTGACGAACTATGGACAGAAGTTTGTGACATTGTACAGGAGACAGGGATCAAGACCATCCCCAAGGAAAAGAAATGCAAAAAAGCAAAATGGCTGTCTGGGGAGGCCTTACAAATAGCTGTGAAAAGAAGAGAAGCAAAAAGCAAAGGAGAAAAGGAAAGATAATCCTCTTTGAATGCAGAGTTCTGAAGAAAAGTGAGGAGAGATAAGAAAGCCTTCCTTAACAATCAATGCAAAGAAATAGAGGAAAACAACAGAATGGGAAAGACTAGAGATCTCTTCAAGAAAATTAGAGATACCAAGGGAACATTTCATGCAAAGATGGGCTCGATAAAGGACAGAAGTGGTATGGACCTAACAGAAGCAGAAGATATTAAGAAGACGTGGCAAGAATACATGGAAGAACTGTACAAAAAAGAGCTTCACGACCCAGATAATCACGATGCTGTGATCACTCTCCTAGAGCCAGACATCCTGGAATGTGAAGTCAAGTGGGCCTTGGAAAGCATCACTACGAACAAAGCTAGTGGAGGTGATGGCATTCCAGTTGAGCTATTTCAAATCCTGAAAGATGATGCTGTGAAAGTGCTGCATTCAATACGTCAGCAAATTTTACTCTATTAGCCTTGCAAAAACAAAGACCCCATAGAATACAGGGATAAATACAAAGGTACTAACAAAATCTTAGAATCTTTGTTTTGGAAGGTAAAATACAAATCTGAAAAGCTGCTTTCAAGATTTTAAAAGCAGTTTGAATAAAATAATTAAGTCTCAGGAATTCTAGCTCACACAGCATCTGCTATTCTAGTTGGAACAAATTTAGTTGATATGTACATAAGTTTGTGATAATTTATCACAAAAATGACATTTAAGTTGGTGCTTTAACATGGTTTTAATTTTAATTTCACAACATTTTGAGAATAAAGTATTCTCTGGAAGTGTTTATGATGAAAGCTAATGGGAAGGAGAACAGTCTTCAAGAGAGAAGACGGTTCTCTGCTGAAGGAGCAGGAATGACTCTTCCCCGTGTCGGTGAGTCCGGGCCCCGTGGCCCTGGACACTGCCCCCTGCGGAGGGAGGGAGTCTGCACTCCTGCGCTGTCTCCTTCGATCACCCTGTTCATCACTCTGTCAGGTACAGAAGTGACTGCACTAGGTCCAGAAAGAACCAGGAGACTTGTTACCTGGTCAAAGAACAAGGAATCAGCCTTCAAGGCAGGAGACCCGGGTTCGATCTCCGGGTTGGGAAGATGCCCTGGAGGAGGAAATGACAACCCACTCACGTATTCTCGCCTGGGGAATCCCATGGACAGAGGAGTCCGGTGGGTATAGTCCATGGGTTCACAGAGGGTCGGACACGACTGAGCGACTAACACACACAGCAGAGGCGATTGTACCTGAAACTGATGCAACATGGTTAACCAACTATACTCCAATATAAAATAAATTAAAAAAAAAAAAAAAGAAAGAGACCCTTCATGGAGCAACCAAGTCAAGGACTGTGACGAACCCAGCTCAGTGTTCAAGGGTTAAGTGAGTGAATGCCACACAGACTGGTTCTTTACTTTGGAGTCAGACTTGGATTTGAACTGAGGTCTGTAAGGTCACCGCACTTCACTAAGCTTCGGCTTCCTCAGCTATAAAACGGGGCTGCCGACCTTGGGGAGTTGTTGGAGGACTGACAGAGAGACGGTGGAAGTCCGTGGCCGGTGAACAAGCACAGGAACAGCATCTAGGCAACACTTTGTTCCACGCGACGCATCGTTCCAAGGGCTTCGCACACTCAGGAAAGCCACCACTGCCACCTGTCTGCCAGCCCGCTGACACAGGACGTGATGCTGGGGTGTCTGCACGCCTCCCCCCACCCCCCGAGGCAACCACTGCGCCCAGGGCTGGAGGCTCCCCCGAGGCAAGTGGAGTGACATCAGAGCTAGTGCTGACCAGCTTAGGTTCCAACGTAATTTACAATTTCTCCAGAACTGTGGAAAATCAGGTACTAAACATTCAAACCACATGAAGTTTCTTCACAGACCTCCTCTCTTAGAAGAACGTCTCGCGAGAACTGTCAGAAGACACCGCTTTGCTTTCACGTTGGTTACAAGCTGATCACCAAAACGAAAACCACAGAAGGGCAACGAGTAGCCGTGTTTCTCCCTGAACTGCACGCTTCCGGGCTCTACTCGCGCGTCCTGCACCGCTGCCCTTCCTGCCCACAGCTACAAACAGCACAGGGGCATGAGACTTCAGGACAGCAGGGAGGTGCGAGCAGCGGCTGCCTCCTCCGTTCAGAAAGTGATGCAGCTGCCGACTGTGAGTGAATGCCCGTATTTACTGAGACGCAGCACAGGTGCGTCACACACACAGTCGTCTACAAGAGCAGGGATGAGAAGACCAAGTTCACACGACGCTGGGGAAGCCACTTGCCTTCTGGCATCTGTCTTCCGTCTGTAAACGGGGATTCTCTCTGAGTCTCTCTCGAATGAGGAGATCCTTTGGGTTTAAGTGGTAAAGGGCCACCGGCTGAAATAAGAGAGTGCGCACTGGACGCCAGTTAACGTTTGCATCAGAGTGCACCTAATGAGGCGCAGTGTTGGCGGGCGTCGTATCAGTTCAGGACAGGGGGCCCCTCTCTCTGTGGTCGGTTGGCGTCTGAGTGCCCATGTTTGCTGGGACAGACCCTGCCTCGTGAGTCTTTGTGGGACGCTGGGCTGCCTGCCCACCACGGAGTCTAGAAATGCCAGAGTCTCACTCTCCCAGCTCACTCAGCTGCTAGGGCTCAAGTAATCCACTCAGAGACACACCCAGGGACTGGAACCGACGCCAGTGACCTGGAGAAGCAGGGATGGGGTGATGCCCTCAGCGGGGGAGAACTGGCGGTACCTGGGTGCTGGCTGCAGACTCACGGCTCCTGCTGGGGAAAGGACGCCTCCCCAGGCCGGTCTCGGAGGGTGCTGACTCTGGCTTCAGCGGCCCCCCAGCCTCATTACTGATATACTTTCAGAACTACCCAGTATCTTTCCCAAAGACACTCCATTTTTATGTAAGTCAGAAGGCACTGGTTTCCCTCACCTGTAACCAAGAACCCTTTCTGTGACTGCTGATGACATCTGCTTTGAGGACATAAAGAGCTGTTGGGTGCCCTTTGCTTATTTGTCTTATTTTGCTGAAACCATCTCATTACACTCAGTCAAGATAATACGCAAACCACTTGGCATTAAGCCTTCCGTTTAGGGGTGAATTTCATGCTCACAATAACAATGAAAGTATGAAAAAGTATCCAGAATCTGCCTGTTAATTATACACACAGCAGTTTTCACAAGAGGAACATTTTACTGACTGATGGGCATGACTTGGTGAAAGGCTGATGGTTCAGCTCCCCTCCTGTGAGCACACGGTGTTTCCGACGCCTCGCATCTGCCCCTGGGCAGGCTGAGTGCCGCCTGTCTCAGGGGATGAATCAGGATGTCAGTCACATCCATTCCGGTGAGCTCTCTCCGGTAACTAGGTGGAGACCAGACCCAGGGAGGGCTCTAACCTATGGCCCAGTGTTTGCTGACCTCCCTGAATTCTCCAGATCGCCTGCTGCTTACTCTCGTGGAAGAGAGGCGGAGGGTGGGGGCTGCAGGTGGGTAAGGTTGAGATGGAGGGAGCTGGAGGGAGGGAGAGGTCCTCCCAGTCTTGGAGGCAGCTCCACCTAGGGCAGGTCCCAGAGTCGAGGCCTCCCTGGCCCCTGAGACCCTGCTGCCCCGGCCTGTCACCCACCTCCCACACCAGCTCTGTGAAGGCTGGCCCTCTGCTAAGATTTCTGCTTAAAATTTCCTGTGAAGTGGCTCCAGGGATAATCAAGTCTATGGGCCAGAGAAGCCAAACCCCACTCCCAACACCTAACCTAACTCGCACGAACTAGGATTAGAATCTGAACTGTACAAGGTATCATGTGCCTTTTCTGTTAACCTGCCCGGCTTCCCGAGAACCCACACATCTGCTCAGGCTCTGAAACGAGCCCGAGTTGGTCACCAAGATGCGTCTGTTTACCCTAAACTCTCCTTTTTGTGGATGATGGAGCTCTTGAAATTGTTGGCATCCTCAAGTTACAGATGTCCAAAGTATGCATCTTGCGTGCAGAGCTTTGGCTGCTGACTGAATTACATTTAATCCTAATTTCATTCTCTCCCAGCTATATTGGCATTTTGGCAGTAATGAAATAGTCTATTCTGGAAAAGGAGGGGAAAAGCTCCAGTTAAATAGTAAGATTTAGATTATGTTTATAAAACGATCAAGAAGTATTTTTCATGTTCAATCATTAAAACACTTACTTAAAAAAAAAAGAACACCAAAACCCCCAAAACAGCCCAGAAAAGTTGGAAAACAGCTCTTATGTCCTGAAAACAGGAAAACTGTAAGCCCTAAACACGTACATTATGGAGAGGGGTTTCCCAAAGTTTCAGGCTTCGGGCCGCATTGTTCTCTCACTTTTCTTTTTGCCAACTCAAATGCTGTTTAGAGCTGATACTGGAGAGCGAACAGCTGCAGGTTCTGGCTGCGTATTTTCCTAGAAACACCACTTGGGAAAGAATTTCCACCCGTTTCCCTCTCCCAGGAGACTTCACAGCGGCTCCAGCTTATTCTACTCCAAAATCAGGGCCCCAGAGTTGACCAGGACAGTGCAGCACCTGAGAAGCAAAGCCAGGGTGGCCGGTGAAAGCAGGGGCCACTTCTTTTTTTTGGTTGCACTGACTGGGTCTTGGTCCTTGTTTTTGGTTGCACTGACTGGGTCTTGGTCCTTTTTTTTTTGGCTGCACTGACTGGGTCTTGGCTGCCTTCTCTACTTGCCAAGGGCAGGGGCCACTCTTGGTTGCAGGGGGCCGGCTTCTCACTGTGGTGCCTTCTCTTGCTGCAGAGCACGGGCTCTGGGGCATGTGGGCTCAGCAGTCGGGGTGCACGGGCTTAGCTGCGCTGTGGCATGTGGGATCTTCCTGGACCAGGGACTGAACCTGTGTCCCCGGCACCAGCAGGTGGATTCTTATCCACTGAGCCACCAGGGAAGTCCCATAGGAGACACTTCTGATGTACCCAGAAGGCAAACGAGGCTCTCCTAAACATGGCAGGAAAACCCTCACGTCCAGTTCAGAAACAGGAGATATTCTGATGCCTGAAAGGGGTTCACAGGCAAAGGAGACCTTGGTCTCTATGACACCGAACTTTGAGCTGGTTTGACTTTTTTAGAGCTACTTTGGCAGCAGGTGGAAGTCACAGATTCTGGATTCATTAGGCTGCAGATTACTTAGCTCCCATGAAGGAATGGATGAGACTCATCTCAAGCTCTTTCTAGACTATACGATTACTGAGAATTCCTTAATTTGCATTTTTTTTTTTTTTTTTTTTTGAGCTGGTTTGACTTTTTTAGAGCTACTTTGGCAGCAGGTGGAAGTCACAGATTCTGGATTCATTAGGCTGCAGATTACTTAGCTCCCATGAAGGAATGGATGAGACTCATCTCAAGCTCTTTCTAGACTATACGATTACTGAGAATTCCTTAATTTGCATTTTTTTTTTTTTTTTTTTACAAGCTCCAATACTTTGGCCACCTGATGTGAAGAGCTGACTCACTGGAAAAGACCCTGATGCTGGAAAAGATTGAGGGCAGGAGGAGAAGGGGATGACAGAGGACGAGATGGTTGGATGGCATCACTGACTCAATGGACATGAGTCTGGGTAAACTCCAGGAGTTGGTGGACAGGGAGGCCTGGCGTGCTGCAGTCCATGGGGTCACAAGGAGTTGGACACAGCTTAGTGACTGAACAACAACAAAGTATATAGTCTTTCACACATGTTGAATTGAATAAAAGAGAAAACACTGAAAACCGATAGGATTGATAATCTTATTATGTTTTTAGTCACCTACTAAACAGCTGTTCTTGGAGAAGGGAATGGCAACCCACCCCAGTATTCTTGCCTGGAGAATCCCCATGGACAGAGGAGCCTGGTGGGCCGCAGTCCGTGGGGCAGCAAAGAGTTGGACACGACTGAGTGACTAACATGACACTAAGCAGCTATTCTATAGCAGCTGTTGAGAAGAAGCTCTAGACATGTTTCGAACCAGGGCAGCAAGGTAAGCATATATTGTTTCAAAAATTACCCTGAAGGACAACATTTTCCTTTAGATGAAAGTTCAAGCATGTTCGTGAGACACTCAGTCATGCTCTGTGTATTCAGAATCTGCAGGCGTGCTTACTGGCGTCACTTAGCTATCAGTGGCTGTGCATTTGATAATTTAACTCCATTTGGAACTTGCCTACATGTCAGATTTTGGTGTGTGCGTGCTCAGTCATGTCCGATTCTCTGCGACCCATAGACTGTAGCCCGTCAGGCTCCTCTCTCCATGGGATTTCCCAGCAAGAATACTGGAGTAGATTGCCATTTCCTCCTCCAGGGGATCTTCCTGACCCAGGGATTGAACCTGTGTCTCCAGCTTCTTCTGCATCACGAGAGGTGGGGTCGGGCGTGGGGGGGGCCTCTTTTGCTCTGAGCTATCCAGCTTCATTCAAATACAACAGGCTCCAGAGGAAATGAGGTGATAGGAGAGAGGCCCAATGAAAATACCCCAGCAGGACCTTCAGGCTGAAGAACAGAAGCCCGGGCTTCCTTGCTGGTCCAAGGATTAGGAATCTGCCTTGCAATGCAGGGGATGCTGGCTGGATGGCACTGGAGTTGGGCCTCCAGGAAGGAGGAGCCTTACACAGGGCAGATGCAATTAAAGAGGCCTGGGATTTCTAAGAGATGGTTTTACTGCAGCAAAAGGAAGCTTTGCATGGCTATCACCACCTTAACGGGCTTCCCTGGTGGCTCAGACAGTAAATGATCTGCCTGCAATTCAGGAGACCCAGGTTCAATCCCTGGGTCAGAAGATCCCCTGGAGAAAGGGATGGCTACCCACTCCAGAATTCTTNTCTTGGCTGCCTTCTCTACTTGCCAAGGGCAGGGGCCACTGTTGGTTGCAGGGGGCCGGCTTCTCACTGTGGTGACTTCTCTTGCTGCAGAGAAGACCCAGGTTCAATCCCTGGGTCAGAAGATCCCCTGGAGAAAGGGATGGCTACCCACTCCAGAATTCTTGACTGGGAAATCCCATGGACAGAGGAGCCTGGCGAGCTACAGTCCACAGGGTTCCAAAGAGTCAGACAGGACTGAGTGACTAACACATACCACCTAAAAATATCTGAGCTATCTGGACTTCTCCAGTCTCAAATAGTAAGCACAGCCACCAAACAGCCACAGTGTTTGGTGGGGGCTGCAAGGCAGCAACATTTTAAAAACTATTATTTAATTATTTGGGAGGCTTCCCTGGTGGCTCAGATGATAAAAAATTTTGTCTGCAGTGCAGGAGACCGGGGTTTGATCTCTGGGCTGGGAAGATCCCCTGGAGAAGGGAATGGCAACCCACTCCAGACATTCTTGCCTGGGAAACTCCACGGACAGAGGAGTGTGGCAGGCTAAAATTCATGGGGTGGCGAAAGAGTCAGACATGGCTTAAGGACTAAACAGCACCAGGGCAGCTGCGACTAGGAACCACAAACTGAGCGGCTCAAACAACCAGAATCTATTCCCTCACGCGTCTGGAGGCTGGAAGTCCAAGCCCAGAGTGTCTGCAGGACCAGTTCCTTCTGACGGCTGGGAGGGAGAGTGTGAGCAAGCCTCTCTCCAGCCTCTGGGGGTTGTAGGCAACCTGCGGGGGTCCTTGGTCGCAGAAGCCTCACCCTGACCTCTGCCTTCATCTTCACAGGGTGCTCTCCTGTGGATGAGTCTGCTTCCACACTTCCCCTTATCAAAAGGTCACCGGTCATTTAGATCAGTCCTCACCCTGCTCTGGTGTGACCCATTTTATCTAATTACATTTCTGATGATCCGATTTTTAAATAGCGCCAGACACAGACGGACTGGGAGCTGGAACGTCAATGGATGAATGCTTAGGGGATACAATTCAATCATAACAAAGACCCTCAAAGCAATGACAGATTTATAAAAAGTTGCCATGCCGACCGGTATTCAATTCCTGGGTCAGGAAGATCTGCTGGAGAAGGGATAGGCTACCCACTCCAGCATTCTTGGGCTTCCCTGGTGGCTCACCTGGTAAAGAATCCGCATGCAGTGTGGGAGACCTGGGTCGGATACCCAGGTTGGGAAGATCCCCTGGAAAAGGGAAAGGCTACCCACTCCAGTATTCTGGCCTGGAGAATTCCATGGACTGTATAGTCCATGGAGTCCTAAAGAGTCAGACACGGCTGAGCAACTTTCACTTTCAGTTTTTACTTTCACCATGCCGACTAAACCATATCTTGCAGATTTTTACTTCAATCACTTGTAACATCTCAGCGACACTCTGGACTACCTGTTTACTGACCAGACTGAGATTTCTTTATTTACTATCATTATCAGTCTCTTCCAGAGCACTACTGGTACTACTGGACCATCAGGGGTCAAGAAGAATGGAGGCTACTTAGCTATTTACTTTTATCTAGAAAAACCTGGGGCTTCACTTAAGATTCATGCCATATACAAAGTAGTGGTCTACCTCATAACACTCTAACCAACTTGCTAATAGCAAGATCAGGCCTCTAAACTTGTCCTCTATGGAGCCGGACAGCAAAGACCTCTTCCTTTTCTACTGTTACAATCGCATGGCTTCACTCACTTGGGTAGCAACCTGATCATCCGATGACGAGAGAAACAGATTCTGGCTCTCTATGTGCTAAACAAATGCTTGAAAGCATTTTTCACTGCGTGTGTGTGTCTACAATGATGGTGTCTAACACCTGTTGTGGTATCCTTTTGCACTAAAATTATAATGAAAGCGTTCTGGGTAGTGTATTAGTTGCTACTGCTTTAGGTTCTAAATTACGAGTCATTTCTCTTAATGACTTTAATGAGAACACAGAGAGTTTTGCCTGCTCCTTGTTATCAGGCCAGCAGAGGGAGCAGGTGAGTATTACAAGCAGCATTTTTCTATAGGTATCATCCACAGCAGATTTTTGTTTTGCTTTAATTTCTAGTGTAGACAAGCAAGACTTTTCGACCTATAAACTAACAATGTCCCTGAAACACACATCAAGATTTTGGGGATGGGTCAGTCCATAATATACTTTTTCCTGTAAATATTCTACTAGGATCATTTTAAGGCTTTCAAAAACTATTGTTGAGATTTTTTTTTTTCTCTTGAGGGAAACAGATGCCAGGAACTAGGTATCTTAATACTGCTATAAATGTCCTCTCTTCACAGGCTTTGTACAACTTACTTCCTTTAATTTTTTCTTTTGTATTAGTCTTTCTTTGAATTTAGGCCCTTTCCTTAAAATGGAACACTTTGGGAAGTACAGTTCATTATTAATGGAGTACAAAAGATATTGCTTGAGATGGGATTAAGAGGAAAAGTAGGGCATATACACATGAGATTATCAGGAAGGACATAAATCACTGGCAGACCCCGTACTTAGATTCCTGAAGAAACAGGAATGGCATGGAGTATTTTTATACACTTGGATGCAAACATCATTTCCTTTTATGTATAACTATTTATTATACTTATAATTCTTCAAAAACTATATATAATTCTTCAAAAATGACTTTTAGTACATGTAACTCCACCATCAAGCCTAATTTCCCACAGGAAGATTTTTTAATATCAAGTCAGTTAGACAGACAGGAATACCAAAAGGGGGTCACGTGCTTTTATTATTATTATTTTTACTTCTTTGACATAAGCAATTTTATTTATGCTAACCTATAACCAAGAAAGATAATATATCTTCATGGAAATAACACACATGACATTTTTATCTCTCTTATTTTAAAAGGTTTCTCAATAATTAAGATAAAAAATTTATAAATTTAGATTAAACAGAGATTTATCTAGATGGCATTAAGCCACTCTCAAGAGAAAACTCATTCTGAGAGGAATCTGGACAGTTCTTCAGTAGAATGTTTATGACAGAGAGACTAGACACATTTTTCACCGGCAACAGGATCTGACTTCTCAATAGCTTTGCTGAAATTAGGAACATTTAGTATAAAATTACAACTCATAAGCCCACTTCAAAATCTTTTCTGTTTTGAAGCCCATTTCAAAACACTCTAACAATAGTGTTAGTCAAAGGAAAGATTTTATTGACTTTTCATTGGTCATAAGCAAAACAGTAATCATTGACATCAATCCACTGAAAGAGAATGTTTAGCCTTTTTTTTCTACATACGGGCAGAAAACAGGACACAGAATTACTGGCAGAAATATTATCAGGCTAATGCACTCATCTATTGTTTTAGAATTTCATCCACTGCCTTTTTAAAGTTATGATTTGTATCTTGACCTTTTAGGCACTTTTTTTGATGGCAAGATAAAACAAAAATATTGGAGGATGAAAATATTTAAAAATCAAACAGCATTTGAGATAACTTCATGTAACAGGAGAATTACATAAACTAACATATTCCTAAAAATTCAGGGAATTCATCATGAAATCTTAGAAAAATAGTTACTTGGATATTTCCCAAGTTTCTAGTAAATAAAAAGCTTTTTCTTTTCAGTTCCATATTATACACAATGTGGCTTTACAAAGCAAACTGTCTTGAGTTGATGCTCTTCTTCATGTAACAGGAGAATTACATAAACTAACATATTCCTAAAAATTCAGGGAATTCATCATGAAATCTTAGAAAAATAGTTACTTGGATATTTCCCAAGTTTCTAGTAAATAAAAAGCTTTTTCTTTTCAGTTCCATATTATACACAATGTGGCTTTACAAAGCAAACTGTCTTGAGTTGATGCTCTGCTGGTTCATGGCAGTTCAAAACTGTCAAAGATTCAGGAATCTTCTAAGTTTCCTTAAAAAAAAAAAAACCAAAAATAAAAACTGTCTTCTCTAAAAGTCTTTCAGACATAATGTCACAGTAAACACCCAGAGAAGTTAGAATGAGTGAGGATTTGGTACCTCTTTGACTGAACTAACTTAAATAAAAATGACAACCAATAACCTAAATAAGAATGAAAAAGATTTTTCTCAGTATGAACTCTGATCCTTCCATCAGTGCTAACCTTCTGACACACAGATGCCTACAGCTCCCTGTCAAACAGAAGTCACACAGCTGCAAGAAGGAAGATCATTGTCTCAGATAAGGCCATGCTATCAAGGCCTCTGCCCTTTAACGCCCGACACTTAAGTCTATCTGCTCTGAGAATGAAAACACGAGGGGCATGCAGGGAAAATGGCTATTTCCCAGGAAAGGAAATTGCCTGAAAACACATCTGGCAAAGGCTTTCTTTCCTCCTCTGGCAGGCAGACACTTATTTTAACAAAATATACATTTCCTCATCTTCTGCAAAGGTGAATTTGATGGAGCCAGTACCTGATTCTAAGTAGATGCCACTTAGCTTTCCCCTGTATGGAACGGGCCAGCTCTTTTATGGAAAATGCTATGTATGTTTAATTGCAGCTAGGACAGAAAATCATGCTAAACTGGGCAGCATACTTCATTTCAGAAACTGTACATATTCTCAAAGGTACATCACCCTCTTTAGCCAGCGACAGGGCAGAAATTAAAGAGGCAAGGAAAGGAGAAAAAAAAAAAATGTTGACACCAGAAAATTGGAAAGATGGCAAGGACGGACATAGACAGCGTAACTGATGCAGGCAGACAAGAGGCTGGACCTCCGCAGAGTCCCTCCTCGGTGAGAACGACCGGGTTGAGTCTGCACTGCTCTATGCGCCTGTGAGCAGACAGACCCCACGTCCAGGTGGGCATACGGAGGCCCCGTCCATGGCAGGCTGCCCCTGCTGGGTGACTAAAGGCCACAGAAGGTGGATCCATCCCCGTCCATGGCAGGCTGCCCCCCCACTGGGTGACCAAAGGCCACAGAAAGTGGATCCATCCCCGTCCATGGCAGGCTGCCCACCCCGCCGGGTGACCAAAGGCCACGGAAGGTGGATCCATCCCCATCTGTGGCAGGCTGCCCCCCCGCCGGGTGACCAAAGGCCACGGAAGGTGGCTCCATCCCCGTCCGTGGCAGGCTTCCCCTGCCGGGTGACCACAGGCCATGGAAGGTGGATCCGTCCCCGTCCGTGGCAGGCTGCCCCCGCCGGGTGACCACAGGCCACGGAAGGTGGATCCATCCCCGTCCGTGGCAGGCTGCCCCCCTCCCTGCCTGGCTGACCACAGGCCACGGAAGGTGGAGCCATCCCCGTCCATGGCAGGCTGCCCCCGCCGGGTGACCACAGGCCACGGAAGGTGGATCCATCCCCGTCCATGGCAGGCTGCCCCCGCCGGGTGACCAAAGGCCACGGAAGGTGGATCCATCCCCGTCCGTGGCAGGCTGCCCCCGCCGGGTGAACAAAGGCCACGGAAGGTGGGTGACCAAAGGCCACAGAAGGTGGATCCGTCCCCATCCGTGGCAGGCTGCTCCCGCCTGGGTGACCACAGGCCATGAAAGGTGGATCCATCCCGTCCGTGGCAGGCTGCCCCCACCGGGTGACCACAGGCCATGGAAGGTGGATCCATCCCGTCCGTGGCAGGCTGCCCTCGCCGGGTGACCACAGGCCACGGAAGGTAGATCCATCCCCGTCCGTGGCAGGCTGCCCCCCCCACCGCCTGGGTGACCCCAGGCCACAGAAGGTGGATCCATCCCCGTCCGCGGCAGGCTACCCACCCCCGCCGGGTGACCACAGGCCACAGAAGGTGGATCCATCGGTGGAACGGGTCCCGTCTCTGGGGTGTGCTGCTTGTGCAGCACAGAGGTGACAGCCTTGTGACACAGAGGTTCCAAATAGTCCTCCAAGGGTGGCTGAGCTTTGTCATGTTAAAATCAGGATTAAAAATAGTCATGGCTTTGGACTTCCTGGTGGTCCAGCTTAAGACTCTGCACTTCCAACTCGGGGGGCGTGGGTACTTTCCCTGGGAGGAAGCAAAGATTCTCCTTGCTATGCTAAGACTCCACATGCCATGGCAGCCAAACTGAAGCAAACAGATACTAAAAAAACAAGAAACAAAAGCTCTAACTTCCACTTAAATCCATGAGTGTAAACGAAAGGCCCCGAGACGACGCGTGGGGCTGGTGGAGGCCTGTCACCTCGCCCCGCCGAGCCTCGGTTTCCAGGTGCGTCACAGGGGCAAGGTCGGCCTCCCACAGCGCCACGTGTGTGTATTGGCATCGACAGGTCTCTTTCCTCGGTCTTTCTAACTTTAAGAGGCTTTCTCCTTGCTACCGTCCTCAGACCCCGCGGCCGGGGACTGTCCCCCGCAGCCTGCCGTCTCGGCGTCTAACACTGGCTCAACTTGGCCGGCACCTACAGGGAGGGGCCGCCCACGGCTTCTGCAAGACGGCTCTGCACCCCACGCGAGCCCCTTCAGGTCTGTTCCACGGACTAGACGCAGAATGGAGACAGCTCTTCTGTGACTCACCACGAGGGGGCCTGCTTCCAGAAGCCGAAATGCTCACTTTCTGTTCCCTTCCCCTCTTCTTGCCCTTTCTTTCCTTTTTCCTTGGGGCTTCTTCAGCTCTCATTCATTGTTGCATACAATTTGGGGGAAAAAAAAAGTAGTAAGAGTAACTTTTTCTCTTGTAACAATCTGATGTCCAGTGAACTTCTTAATGTCTTCCCCTGTACACTGCACACTAAGCTGTAAATATGTTGGCCGATTTAACTGATTGAAAAAGGTCAGGACAGAGGGAGGTGGGAGAGGGAGGTGGGTGAGAGGGCCCACGCCCTGGGGTCTTGAGGAGCCCGCTGTCTGTGAACAGCTGAGAGCCAAGAGTGTCCTCAGAGTCACCTAGCAGGGGTATTTCAGCACCCGGAGGCCCTCTCACACCAGCACAGCACTTTTGAAAAACTAAGCCCATGCCGGCCCAGCCACCGAGGCCTGCGGACATCAGTGCCACGGTGACGGCCACTTCACTGCGTGACGGTGACCAGCGGGTGCAAGACGGACTCTGGGAATCTGCCCAGATGTGATGGAAAGAGACTGGCACAAAACGTCAGTTGACGCGGGAGATCAATGTGCCCCCAAGTATGTCTGCGTGGTTTCTCATTACTCCCCATTAGCCACGGGCTTTTGGAGTGGACACTTGCCACATACGCTTGCTGCTCAGACAGCAGTGAGCGCCCCCCCCAGCCCCCCGCAACAGCTCACCCACTTCCATCCCTCCTTAGTCCAACGTATAACTAACCCGTTAGATATGAGCGTTAGGCAGGCTCCCTGGAAAGGGCAGAAGTCACGCGGGGTGACCCATGCCTTGGGGGCTGCCCCGCACTGCATTAGGTTCAAGCTGGCACCGTTTCTTGGCTTCTGGCCTCCAGAACCAGCAATCTGGCACCTCACGGGTGGTCCTGGGAAGGTTGGGGTCAACCAGATCCCAGATCCGACAGAAGCGAGTCCCACATCGACTCTGGACCTATGTTTCTGGAGCCATGACCAGGCTTTTCCCACTCGTCCAGCACGTCTGCTCTGCAGGGCGGCCTGGAGCAGAGGCGCCCTTGTCAGAGCTCCGCAGCGCTCCTCTCTACCGGGGAAGACGGCCACGTGGTCCTGCTGGTGCCATCAAATGAGGGTTCACTCCCTGATGGCAAAGTGCAAAAGGGGAACTTGATACAGAGCTACAGCGATTAACTGGGAGCTTCCGGAATTTCAGCTGATGACATACAGTACAGGGGAGAAAACAAACATTATTAAGAAAATAAATAGCACCACACACAGCTGTTCAGCAAAACTGTTAGGACCAAAAAAAAAAAAAAAAAAAAAAATTGGCTGGGCAGGAAGGCAGCTTTTGGGAAGGCTGTAATAATATTTCTCGTTTTATAGCCCCATCTGCCTTTAGCGAGCCTGTCAGCAAGTCATTGACGGAAACTCAAGATTCTCTTTGAAACTGAACAGCTCTGAGAAGCAGTCAAGGCTGCATCCAGCCTCCATCCCCAGGCTGGGGTGCAAGTAGCGACTGCTGCCTGCTGCCCGGTGCTCAGGAAACAAGTGCGTGCTGGGGGCGAGTCTGCACCCAGGGCTGGGTCTTCCCGCCTGACGGCCCCAGGGAGCCCCCGCTCGGCCCTGCTGGTCTCTGTGCAGTCTTCAGCTGCTGCTCCCGCGCCGGCCGTGGTGGATGTGCTTGTCTTCCCCCGCTTCCTCGCGGTGCAACATTCAGCCCATCATCCAGCCCTGAACGCAGAAGGCGCTGCTCTGTTTTCATACTGGGGCAGATCTCGCAGGGCCTCTTTCCCTCTTGGAATTTAGATCCAGCTTCCAATCGGCACTTTTCTTTTTGGTCGAATGTTCCCGTCCCTTCAACGAGCCCTTTCCCCTGGCCTGTCTCACGGTTCTCGTCCTTCGGAGAACGGGCACTTCTCTGAGGCACGGAAGGCTCCCCGAGGTTCCCTCTTACACTGCCTGTGCCCGGAGAGGCCTGCAGACCGTGGCACACCCCACCGCAACCCCCTCCAGCCCGCAGGCCAGGGCCTGCGGTCCCGGCGGAACGGCCAGTGAGCTAAGAATGGTTCCTGCATTTTTAAAAGACTGAAAAAAATCCAGAGAATATTTCATGACGTGGAAATTATGATAAGTTCAAATTTCAGTGTCAATGAATAATGCTTCGTTGGCACACAGCCACCTCCCATCCTCGAGGGTTTTCTCTTGATGGCTTCTACGCTACGACAGCAGAGTTGAGCAGCTGTCACAGAGCCCGTGTGGCCCAGGAACCTGAAACACTTACTCCCGGACACTTTACAGGGCACGCCTGCCAACCCCCACTCCCCTCCAAGCCTCAGGGAAGAATTTCCACGTACCTACAGGCGGCTCACTGCACACCCGGGCCAGAGGGCCTTGACAAAGGAGCACCCCCTCCCACCAGCGGCAGGACCGGTGCCCTGGAGGCAACAGGCGCTCCTCTTGGGTGTTCCTGCCCAGGGCCGGGGTCTCTCCGCCTCACTCTCTCTGCTTCTCTATGTCCGACACGCCATCATGCTCCCCAGCACCCAGCAGACAAGGGCTACTTGTGGTGCCCGCTCTTCCTGTGGCTTCTTTTTTAAACCACCCTGTTTGCCTGAGAAGCAGACAGATGGTCTTGGAAACCACATGGGTGACATTATTACCTTATAATATACGCTTGCAAATGGGGAAGCAATTTGGATGAAAAAAGTGCTCCCTGTGTTTCTGCTTCATGGTCAGCCAGAGAATAACACAGTGACAATATCTGACAGTGGAAAATTTAATGGGAAGTGCTGGAGAAGGAAAGTAATATTTCTTGAGGTACATGCGTTATTTCATATCATTTTAACTCTAAAAGTGCTGCTGAGAAAGAACCATCCTATTTTGCAGGTAGGGAAACTGAGGCTTAGAGCAGTTAAGCATTTGCTGCAGATCCCCGAGAATCAGGGTTCTAACACAAGTCCCGTCTTCAAATCCTACCCGTATCCCTCTGCAGTAAGTAGTCTGAATAGATGCATCTTTAACTTGTCCCCTTAGTGGAGACCTTGCACCAAAATTAAGTTCTAGCTTCCTGAGCCGTCAAGCCCTTTGAGAATCTGGGGGCATCTACAAACCCCTTCTTAGAAAAATGACACGACCTAGTTTATCCAAACATTCAGTAACAGGACCCTGGGGGCAGACTAAGTGACAATGCCGTGCTGAGGGCAAGTAACAGCCTGAGCGATCGTCATAAAAATCTCCGTAATTGCTATTCGTGAGAAGCCAGAGACACGGACAACTGTTGTCTGTGACCTACTCAAAGTTCAAAGAAAGGCTGTATTTCAGCTGGACTTTGGCAAAAAAGAAAGGCGTCTTTTCCTGTCGAAGTCTGCGGACCCCACGAGTTCTGTCCGTGCTGCTAAGTCACTTCAGTCGTGCCCGACTCTGTGTGACCCCATAGACGGCAGCCTACCAGGCTCCCCCATCCCTGGGATTCTCCAGGCAAGAATACTGGAGTGGGTTGCCATTTCCTTCTCCAATGCATGAAAGAGAAAAGTGAAAGTGAAGTCGCTCAGTCTGTCCGACTGTTAGCGACCCCATGGACTGCAGCCCACCAGGCTCCTCTGTCCATTGGATTTTCCAGGCAAGAGTACTGGGGTGGGGTGCCATTGCCTTCCCCGTCTGTCCGTGGGCTCTGGGTTAAGAACCTCTGCTCTGGAGGTGAGCTGGGGGCCAGCCCATGCACAGGAGGGATGTCTTTAAAGGTCTAATCAGGTCTCTTGAAACAATTCACTTGCATCATTACATGGACACTGGCTTTACAGGTGGACGAGGTCCACTGGGTCAGTGCTGAACTGGCCACTGCTGCCTGGGAGGAAGCTCGTGCCCTTGGGCATGGAGAGACCCTCTCAGGGTCCCACATCGCGCCCCCTCCAGTCCCCGACCCCCACCATGCACACTGGCTGGCGAGCAAGCATACTGTCAACCCCCAAACGTTGAGTTTTAGCTATTGAAGGAAGTACCCTGGAGGATTTATGGAGCCACAGAATTGAAACAGAGAAACCTGGGGAGTTAACGCAGCCCTTGAATCTGGCAGACAAGGACTTTGGGGTTAATGAAAAGGAAGTGATTTGCCAGAGTCCAGCACTGAGTGGGACGGATTCAACTGATCCTGGATAATATGTTACAAAATGATAGGATCTGAGCAAATTCTGACCTAATAAAGGAGAAGTTTATATATGCCACTCTCAACTTCCTCTTAAATTCTAATTTTTCTATGGATTCTAATTTAGTGGACAATTAATCAGGCTAGTTATATATTAAGTTTACGTTAAGTACTGGGGTGGATATTTTGCTTAAAAGATGAAATGTCAGTGCTCAGAAACTGACTTTCCTAACACAAATTGAATAAAGCGTGATGTTCCTATCCAGCTGTTTTAGGATGAAAGTTTTGCATACTTGGCTAAATGGTTCAAAAATCAAGTAATACCAACGAAACTATTTTCCCTATGAAAAGGCACAGAGTTTACAAGAGTGAGACTTCTTCCTCTTTGTTTGTAATTACAAAAATAAACCGAAGTCCTGACATATTTGCAGTATTTTTATTCCTAAAGGAAAAAACAGGAACTTTCATTGTACTTTAAAGCTATTGCCCCAGATATTTACCAGCTTCGCGCTGTGAAATCAGTTTCAGACACAGGAGACCTACAGGCTCTCTCTAGGAAACAGTCAATTAGGGTGGTGCCTCTGAAATACCCAGGGGTCCTGTAACTGATTGGTTTTTCCCAGAGGGCTTCTGCAGCATATAGTCCCGGTTGGACAGTACACATCAAGCCCGGATTTTTCCTGTGGCCTGGCTGGTGACCCCCCTACAGGAAGATAACCGGCAAGCCGGGAGGGCGGAGCCGCCAGCTGCACATGTCTGCCTGCTCTTATCAACTTATCATATAAGGAAAGGAAAGTGATTGATTCGGACCCTGACACTGCAGAATCTGGGGAAGAGACAAAGCAGTGTTGACGCGGGTCTGGGAGGCGAATGCAGCCCTCACGGGGAGCAGGGCTCTTCTCTCCACTGTGATCTGACAGCCTGCTGCGAGGCCAGAGAGGAGACGGCAGCAGAGACCAAGGCTGGGAAAGGAGGGAACAGGGGGCTTCCCTTAATGGACCTTGAGCCTCTGCCCCCGAGCCCTGCGTCTGGGAGGGCAGCTTAGCGCTGGGACTCTCATGCGCCTGGAAGTTTGCTGAGCGGGTGGTTTATTACCGACAGACAGAAAGAATGTGGCAGCTTGTTTTCTTGACTCTGAGCTGTGATCTGGCCGTAGCCACAGCCCACAGCGGCTCTCGGAAGGGCATGGACATCGCCGCCGGGAAGAAACAGTATCAGGTTCAGCACGGAGCCTGTAGCTACACGTTCCTCCTGCCGGAGACGGACCACTGCCGCTCGCCCTCCAGCGCCTACGTGCCTGACGCCGTGCAGAGGGACGCGCCCCTTGACTACGACGACTCGGTGCAGAGGCTGCAGGTGCTGGAGAGCATCATGGAGAACAACACTCAGTGGCTCATGAAGGTAAGGGGGCGCCGCCGGCTCAGGTTGCACCGAAGGCAAGGGGGCGCCGCCGGCCCAGCGAGTGGGCAGGAGGGGGGCCCGCGCAGGCAGGTGGTGGCTGACACCCCTGAGTGAACGGCCCCTGGCTGTCTCCTGTGCTGCCCTGCAAAGGAGCCGGGGCTGAGCAGGGACACGCTTTACTGGGAGGCAGTGCTGGGATCAGTGGAGAGACGTCTCTAAGGTCAGGAATCTTTACGAACAGAGGAAGTGCCCTTCTCTGCACAACGTACGGGCTGTGTTGTTTGTGCCAGTGGTTTAAACTCCGTGACACCCCCGAACAGGGACCTTATAAACCGGTCGCAGGCGCGGGAGGGAAGCTGTGAGCAACATAGCGCCGGAGCCAGGAAAAACGTGACAATCGCCTTAATTACGGATACATAACGGATGAAGTAAAGTGCTTTACCAATTTCCTGAATTTATTTACTAAAATAGATCGGGGCTCCGGGTAAACGAGAGGAAATTAAATAAAGCAGACCGTCCATTTCTCAGAACCTCGGGGGGTTTATGCCGAGAGTTTGTCAGCTGTCGGTGGGGGTGAGTTTTGCCAGCGTGCCTGCGGAGTTAGTGGTGCAGCCCCTTCAGTTCTTCCAGTGGCTCTGAAGGTGACCCACGCGGGGCGGGCGTGCAGGGCACCTGGCCGCAGTGACGCTGTGACAAGGTGATCGCGTTCTTGGGGCTCCCACGAGCCTGTTGCTTCAGGCTTTTCACAGAGAATTGGACTCAGGATACTGAAAGCTCCGTTTTGCTTTCACAAGCTATCAATTTCATACGTGAAGCTGTCTATACAAACCCCAAACCACCCTAAGCTCTTCTTGCTGTGGGCTGTGTATATTCTAAAGGGGGTTCAAACAAACTGCACACAGAGATTCCTCACTGACCATCACAGTGACATCACATCACGGCGCCTGCACAGCAGAGGACAGCGGTTTCAAGCCAGACGGGGACTTTA
>SJYX01001352.1:108031-173526 GCA_006410675.1 Oreotragus oreotragus
GGAATCTGACACGAGGTGACCAACATTTTTTCTTTCCAGGTTCAATGAGCAAATATTTAGACAGTAGCACAATGGTGTTTCTGAATTCTTTCTTTAGCCGGCGAGCTCAGTGTCACCGAGAGTGACTTCATGCGGATCTTTTCAGGGCTCACACCTGCTCGCTCAGCCTCTCTGGGTTATGTGCACGTGAGAAAGTCAGGGTGTGTGCTCGCCTGCTTTACTGGCTCCTGGTTTTGGAATGACAGCAAGAACGCCGACACAAAACCCGCTTACAGTGATTGAATGTAACCTCTCTGCTTGTTTTTTACTTCGGTGTTTTGCCACCTGTGATAATAAACGCTGCGTTTCTCATAAGGGAGAAAATAACATGTAAGGGGATGACAGATAAGCCACAATGATCAACAATCGAACCCCTATTGATAGATTATGACAGGAAGAAAAGCACCATGCTGTGTTCTGCATATTTCCTTTTCTTCAGGGCAGTTTTTTTCTCTTTTTATGATTCCATGCTTCCTTTCTTTCCCTGATTAACACTAAGAAGGAGAGAGAGAGGAAGGTGGGGGAAACAACCTTTTAAGGTTTTAAGAAAACTTGCTGAGAAGGAAAATAAGACCAAGTGCCTGGTGAATCTCAGGGTAGATGAACACCATTTCTCCTTCTCTGTGGCTAGTAGCCCCTTGGGAGCTCGGACTAAGAAAGCAGTTTTGCACCTCTTCAAGAGATGCCACTCTGCCCCTCAAGCCGGCCAGGCAGAGGAAGAGGCGGACTTCTGAATGAGCGCAGGGGAGTGTGAATGAACAGCGCAGGGAAGGCGGCCTTGCTGGCCAGCTGGGAAGCAAGGACAAGATCAATCGTGATGGTCAGGGACCAAACACACCCAGAGATCTAGAGAGCACTGCATGGGGTCACATCCCCTTGCTAATCCTGCAGCTATTCTAACCTTCTGCCCCAGGGACAGTAAACGCACTTTATAAAATCTGACAAACAGCTTAGCGGAGTGCATTGTATCTTGCTAGGAGACCAAATTTTTTTTTTTTTTTTTTTCTCAACCAGAAGAAACAGGGAAAGGAAATAAACAGTTATTTCATACTGATGAATACTTTAAAAGCTATAAACAACTGCAAAGCCTATTGTGCTTGCAAACAATGTTTTGAAAAATAAAGCTAATGCCTCTTAAGTTGATGCAAACATTTCCTTGTAATCTTATTATTACTTTTTAAATGAAAGAAGCACAGGCTGGGAACTGTAAACCTGAATGGAGATTCTTTTCTTTCTTTACAACCAAGTACGCTATATCCTTTCAACAGAGCATGAGAACTATTCGTTAGCTGAAATACAGGGAGCAGTAGACGTGCTACTAAGAACAAAACTATGGTTAAAGGGAAAAACTGATGGTGAGAGGCTCATGTATGTGTGTTCTTGTGTGGCTACAAAACCTGCCAGGGACCGACTGTGTGTGTGTGTGTGTGATCTTGTGTGCCTACAAAACACCCCTCTGTGTGTGTGTGTGTGTGATCTTGTGTGCCTACAAAACACCCCTCTGTGTGTGTGTGTGTGATCTTGTGTGCCTACAAAACACCCCTCTGTGTGTGTGTGTGTGATCTTGTGTGCCTACAAAACACCCCTCTGTGTGTGTGTGTGTGATCTTGTGTGCCTACAAAACACCCCTCTGTGTGTGTGTGTGTGATCTTGTGTGCCTACAAAACACCCCTCTGTGTGTGTGTGTGTGATCTTGTGTGCCTACAAAACACCCCTCTGTGTGTGTGTGTGTGATCTTGTGTGCCTACAAAACACCCCTCTGTGTGTGTGTGTGTGATCTTGTGTGCCTACAAAACACCCCTCTGTGTGTGTGTGTGTGATCTTGTGTGCCTACAAAACACCCCTCTGTGTGTGTGTGTGTGATCTTGTGTGCCTACAAAACACCCCTCTGTGTGTGTGTGTGTGATCTTGTGTGCCTACAAAACACCCCTCTGTGTGTGTGTGTGTGATCTTGTGTGCCTACAAAACACCCCTCTGTGTGTGTGTGTGTGATCTTGTGTGCCTACAAAACACCCCTCTGTGTGTGTGTGTGTGATCTTGTGTGCCTACAAAACACCCCTCTGTGTGTGTGTGTGTGATCTTGTGTGCCTACAAAACACCCCTCTGTGTGTGTGTGTGTGATCTTGTGTGCCTACAAAACACCCCTCTGTGTGTGTGTGTGTGATCTTGTGTGCCTACAAAACACCCCTCTGTGTGTGTGTGTGTGATCTTGTGTGCCTACAAAACACCCCTCTGTGTGTGTGTGTGTGATCTTGTGTGCCTACAAAACACCCCTCTGTGTGTGTGTGTGTGATCTTGTGTGCCTACAAAACACCCCTCTGTGTGTGTGTGTGTGATCTTGTGTGCCTACAAAACACCCCTCTGTGTGTGTGTGTGTGATCTTGTGTGCCTACAAAACACCCCTCTGTGTGTGTGTGTGTGATCTTGTGTGCCTACAAAACACCCCTCTGTGTGTGTGTGTGTGATCTTGTGTGCCTACAAAACACCCCTCTGTGTGTGTGTGTGTGATCTTGTGTGCCTACAAAACACCCCTCTGTGTGTGTGTGTGAGCTTGTGTGCCTACAAAACACCCTTCTGTGTGTGTGTGATCTTGTGTGCCTACAGAACACCCCTGTGTGTGTGTGAGTGATCTTGTGTGCCTACAAAACACCCCTCAGCTGTATATCTAAGCAAACAAACAGGCAAACAAATGAGAGCTTGGCTCATTAAAGGAAAGCAAGCAAACCCCATGCAGCCTCAGCCAAGGCTCTGGTGCTGCGGGGACAGACCCGCCGTTCGCACCGCCTGCACTGGCCTCGTCCCCGAGCCATGACACGTGACTGTTCACTGCTGGAAGCAACCGCCGTGCCTTCATCAAGCTGACTAAACCTTCTAGGCGAGACTGTGAGGAGATGACTACCATGACTATTTAGTCACACATTAGTATCATCATTATAAGGAAGGAAGAGACGACGCAAGTTTCACTGTGGCAGGTGAGGCACAGCAGATTTAAGGCAGGAAAAGGCAAGCTTAGTATAGTGTTGACTGTATGGTGCAGAGTACAATGTGTGCCTACCCACATATACTACCAAAAAATACGCGCTTACTGTGCGGGTAGTTTGCGTTACATACAGTATAGACATAACGCCCACTTTCCATGGGCAGGTGGCCTCCACGTATCGAGGGGGGCTGTCTGACATCCTGGATTAATGATGCCGGTGTCCTCCGGGGTGAAGATGCAGACTTGCCTGCAGAGTCTCCAAGCAGCCAGTGGACCTGTGCACACACCTTCCATCATATCTGACTCCTCTGTCAGACACTAGACGACCAGCTAGTCTCCATACTGTGTTTTGAAAATTGGTTGATTTTAACCAATGTGGTCCTTTACAGTTTACAAACAGGTTGTAACCCAGGAATCTATCCTGTAAGCCAGTCACTGCACTGTATGCAACTTGAAGAGGATGCTGGTCACCTTATAAACGGTGATCAGATGCTCAAGCTGGTCCACAGGACTTACTTTATTTCATAAAGTAACTGAAACTTTGTATGTGTGTAATTCAAGAACAACGGTGCCAATCAACCCTCTCGCCATGTATCTCTTAAGAATAAAACAAAAATGTGAGAGTAATATATGGGCCATGTAAAGTTACAAAGTCAAACAGTAGAAACTAGGATGCAAATTCTGCTTCCTCTTAAAGTACAGTGCCTTTCCGTAAGATGAACACTGAGCGATGTATTTTTGTCATTTACATGCCCGCTCAGCCGTGTCCGACTCTTTGCGACCCCACGGATTGCAGCCTGCCAGGCTCCTCTGTCCATGGACTTCTCCGGGCAAGGACACTGGAGTGGGTTTCTGTGTCCTCTTCCAGGGGGTCTTCTCAACCCAGGGATCGAACCCAGGTCTCCCGCATTGCAGGAGGATTCCCCCAACCCCTGCCCCAGTCTAAGCCACAAGGGAAGCTAGCCCTTTATTGTGACAATTTAATGTCAAAACGAATACATTTCCTTCTTCTTAAAACATGAATGGTGGTATTATACAGTGATCAGAATTTTTCTTCTTCTTTGGGAGGGCTCACAGTGACATAAAAAGAGGCTGAAAGAAAGATTTTATTTAGGGGAAAATTTGGAAGACGAAGGTAAAGGAGAATCTAGCCTAAAGGGGTGTGTGCAATATATAAGGGAGGAAGGAGAGTTGGGGGCTGGAGAGGGAGGAGGAGAGGAGAATAGGGTGACGGAGCCCGTCAGCACTGGGAGGGACTGTCAGTGGGACGGCTGCTGTGACAGAGGAGGCGTCTCGCACGGTTCCACATCCTGGACCCCAAAGGACCCCAGGCCCGGGCAGCTTCAGAGGTCCTGGGCTGAGATGAAGAGGGCAATGGGATGAGTCATGAACACGCACAGACTGCTTTCAGATCAGATGCTCATAATTTGCAGAGCATCTCTATTATTTACTGCTAATGACGACTCACCAAACTAGCCTTTGTCTCCTATAAATATATAACTATAGTTATACAAACATATGCACTTGGTGTAAATATGTATGTGTGTATTAGTTGCTCAGGCATGTCAGACTCTTTGCCACCCCGTGGACTGTAGCCTGCCAGGCTCCTCTGTCCACAGGATTCTCCAGGCAAGAACACTGCTGTGGGTTGCCATTCCCTTCTCCAGAGGATCTTCCTGACCCAGGGATCAAACCCGGCTCTCCCACATTGCAGGCAGATTCTTTACTGTCTGAGCCATCCACATAATTGTGTATAAAAAGTATATATTATATAACACACATATCTAAACCTATAAAATAATTTACATTTTTAATTAAAAAATAAAACACAAGCCATATATATGTACTCAATACTGTGAATTGTGTAGTACTGTACTACGTATTTATTGGAAAATAAAATATTGAGTATAAGTGGACCAGCTCCCTGGTTGGTACTAGTGGTAGAGAATCTGCCTGTCAATGAAGGAGATGCAAGAGACATGGGTTCCATTCCTGGGTAGGGATGATCTCCTGGAGGAGGAAATGACAACCCATTCCAGGATCCTTGCTGGAAAATGCCATGGACAGAGGAGCCTGGCAGGCTACAGTTCATGGGGTCACAAAGAGTTGGACACAACTGAGTGACTAAGCATGCACATAACAGGGAGTTCTAATTCATGTTGTTCAAGGGTCCACTGGAAGTGTGCCTGTGTGTGTGTGTCTATACATATTTTTTCTCCCTCTATTTTCATTACATCTTTCTTTGACTTGAAGGAATCTGATAAGATTTTTCTTCTCAATTATTCTAGAACTCTTCTGATATGAAGAGAGCCACTCAAGGAATCTGATAAGATTTTTCTTCTCAATTATTCTAGAACTCTTCTGATATAAAGAGAGCCACTCAGCTTTCCACTTTTATCACTTTTACTACTGAAGCAGTGGTTATAATACAGAGGTGGCACTAAATGAATTCAAAGCAGTTTGCACACCTTACCTCACTGTGACACAGATGTAGTAGACACAACCCCACCTATTTTTAACCACTCATAAACACGGTCAGGGAATATCAGTGTGGGCTGCAGTGCAGAAGTCTCGCCTGGGTCACCCATAGAGGAAAAACAAACACGGAAAAGCACGCACATCCCTCCTCTAACAAAAAGCAGACTTTTCCGTGGGGCTGCAAAGAGCAGAAAATCGCCGGGAGGGCGAGTGTGGGTGAGTATGAATGCAGGCTGTTTCTCAGCTCATTAACACAGATGAGCCTCCTTTCGGGGTGTTTCAGGTTCTGGCGTTTAGGGCAGGCATCACTAAAGTCCATTTATTTGATCAGCAAATAAGGACTGAAGGCCCATGTGTGCCCAGGCAGCGCTCGAGGTGCTTGGGGGTGAACCAGTGGGGTGAAGACAAGGACTGTGGTCTGCCCTGCTGGGGACACGGGGCCTGACACTCCCACGCTCTTGCTGGAACTTGCAGTCAGAAGGTGGTAAGTGCCACGCCTCCGAGTGAAGGGAGACAGACAGTCTAGGTGCATGAGGGGAGGGAGGGGAGTCGAGGTATGCTGGGGGGTGGGAGGGGGCAGGGGAACAGTGCAGACAGGGTGGTCACCCCACTGGAGCCTCTCTAAATGAAAACCAATCGAAACTGCTTCTGAATGGTCACTTTTCCTGATTACCAAAGTAACGGCTGGCTGTGGGAAATAACACACACACAGAGCATGCGCTAGACACATGCTACGTAGCACTCAAGGCAAGCGCCCTTCCTACTGAGCATATATATGTCTGTATGGTGACAGTGCCTTCAAAAAAGCTGTACACTACAGTATTATATACCTACACCTATCAGATAACGTCTAATTCTTTATTATTAAAAATAAAAAAGGAAGTGGGTCTGAGAGCTAAGTAAGTTGCTTGACATGCCAGGTCAGTAAGAGAGGCAAGTTCCACCACCTGTGAGTCCTGTCTTAGGACAAGCACAGGTGTTCCAGGGCACACCCTGGCACCCCAATACCAGGGCACGCCAGCAGTCTTGCAACATGAAGGCTACGGTGTGGGCAACCTGGTTACCAGGCAACATTTGAGGTCTGTCCTGTTTGGGGATGGTACCAAAGCTGCTAAGAAGAAGAAAAAAAGCAATTGGGAATGTCGTGTGTCTACAGGACTCACATGAAATTCCACCCTTGAGTTCAGAAGAGTGAAAACAAACTATACGATAACCAAGAGAAAGTATGGACATTCTTACAGAGCATGCATAAAATAACCCTCTTCTGGATGGTGAGTAAGCGTGACAGCTTGAATTTCACAGTACCACTCGAAAGTCCAGGCAAATAAAATTCGGCCCCAAAAAGAAACATATGACCTGCCCTGTCCTCCACTGATTTTATGAAATGACTGGGGTGTATCTCCCATCTGGCATTCTACAGACAAATGTGACCCAAAATAACCTGATGTCGTACTATTCACATTTAAAATGAGAAGTTAATGTCAAGCTCAGTGATTTGATGAAATCAAAAGCAGTAAAAAAAAATTTATGGGTAATGTTAAGAGTTTCAACACTGATCAGGATTAAAATGATTTTCTTGTATGGTTTGAGAATAAAGGGATGAATGTTCCTCAGCCACCTGAACTGACAGTCAGGTGTGTTAGCTGTCTGTCTTTAAATCAGTATTTCAGTTAGATACCTGCCCATGAAATCACCTTTCTTTAGTATCCTAAACTTGGCAAGCATTGTTGACTAAAGATATGAAATCCACTAGAAATCTCTGAGAAGTGGGCCTAATCCCTTTACTATCATCACCTTCTTCAGCCAGCTAAAACCATTATCTTTGCAGCTCAACTAGAACCTAATTAAAACCTCCATAGGAACCTGCCTGGGGGTGCCCGGGCTGGTAATTGCTTTCCTCCAACATCAGCCTCATTCCTTCCTTTAAGCCATCTTTTAACTCCTTTCAAAATCTTTCTATTAACCTGACCACTTAACACTACCAAGCTTTCACTTCCAATGTTTAATACATAATAAACTAACAATCAAGAAAACTAAGTGTATACATTAAGAATATAAGCTGTCATTTTGAACCATGTGTGTGATTTTATATCTTTTCATGGACAGAGTGATTTTTAAGGGAAGAGGTATTCAGATGCAGAGGTCGTGGGAAATATAACACTTTAACCCGTTGACACAGTTTCCTAGAGTTTTCCATTGTTGTGTGTGCTGAGTATTCACAACGGTTAGTGGTCTTTTAGGTAGAGAATATTAATCAAGTCTTAAAAGGAAGCCAGTGTTCAACTTCTCCATTTCTTGACTTTGTTACATTCTGTCTAGACCATATAAACAATCACATATTAAGTCTTCTCGCAGGGAGAGGGACGACTCCACTGGGGTAACTTAATCTGCTGATTAACCTGGTGACAAGCCTGCCACCTATATGAGTCTTCACCATTCCAGGACATACACACTCGCACCTTCATTGCGGGCCAGCCTGTGTGTGTCACGAGTTGACATTTAGTTATGGGCTGAGCACGCTTTCCACGGGAGGCTTCTCTTTGGCCGCCAAAAGCACTCTTCAGGGGTCGGTTCAACAGCAGAATTGTCTAACGTCAGGAACTTACGGGCAGGAGGCTACACCATCAGTAGAACCTGCTGAATTTCTGTGACCTGATAAAAACAGTCTGACAGCCTGCCCCAGAGGAGCCTCTGAGGCCCTCAAGACCACCACCCTGATGGAAAAAGGCAGAGGTGAAAAGAACTTGAGACCGTTTCAGGGGTTTTGTTTAGGCCCAAGACAGCCCCAGGAACTGAGCCAAACTGGAGCAAAGGGAGGGGGCTTCTCTGGTAGCTCAGCAGCGATGACGGAGACACTGGTTTGAGTCCTGGGTCGGGAAGATCCCTGGAGGAGGGCATGGCAGCCCACTGCAGTATTCTTGCCCGGAGAACCCCATGGACAGAGGGGCCTGGCGGGCTACAGTCCATGGGGTCGCAAAGAGTCGACACGACTAAAGCAAGTGAGTGCGCGTGCAGAGCAAAGGGAATGACCTGTTCCCATTCTCTAGAATTTGGGATAAAGGCGTTCCACCCCAAAAGAAGAGATTTCCTAGAAACATCTGGTCAGATTCAGAGAAAAACAAATCTAAAATAAACCGTGTTTACACGTGAGGTCCATGCTATCACTGTTAACAAGCATGCTTTTGGGTGCGCTTGTTATTTTCCTGCACGCAGATAACTATTGGGCTGGCCAACCCAACATATAACCCAGGACAGCTGGTTAGGTTAACGGGTGCAACCTGAAGCTACAGAATACAAGGTTTTCATTTCATTTGTTCCTTCTTCTTTGTAGTAAGTGATCTTAAGGGAAAAAAAAAAAAAAGGCCTAATTTTTTTTAGAGCAGTTTTTGGTTTGCAGCAAAACTGAGCAGAAGGTACAAAGCTTCCCCATAAGCTCCCTACTGCTACCCGCCACATGCACAGTCTCCCCACTGTCAGTGGCCGCCACTCAAGAGCACATTTGTTACAGTCAGGGAACTGTGGACACCTCCTCAGCACCCAGGGCTCACTCTTGGTGCTGCGCACTCTGTGGGTCTGGCCATATGTATGAGGACACTGTGCCCACTATTACAGAGTACTTCCTCTGCACTAAAAACCCTCCATGCTCTGCCTACTCACCTCCACTCCCTCCAGCCCCTGGCAGCCAGGAACCTTTTTACCTACTTCATACTTTTGTCTTCTCCACAATGTGACATAGTTGGAATCACACAGTATGTAGCCTTTTCAAATTGCCTTCTTTCATTTAGTGAACTTTTTTTTTTTAGCATGATTAACTGTACACTCGTGCAGTGACCCTCTTGACTATTCAACTAACTTAACTAGCTGAACACCCACAGTGTACCTTCAGAAACATAAGCGTTCCTTACCTACAGCAGGGACCTCAGGGGATTACTATGTGTTTCAAATAAGATGATGAATGCAGAAGTATGCTGGAAAGTGTAGATGTCACAGTACCTCCGGGACTATCATTGTAATTAATTTTAATAATGATACCAGAAAGACACTTATCAAGATCTGTACTACCTCTCATATTAAAGATTACAGTCCACTCAGTCTCTTCAAGTTAAACGATCTGGCTTTATACCTCAAGGCACATCTTTACTCTGTAAGACAATGAACTTTCTTTCAACACGGAGAGCGACAGTTCTGAGAGTGCTCGTAAAAGGTCCTGACTCTGCCAGGGGGATGACAGCCTTTCTGCAGAAATGCTGGGCTCCGAGACCGTGCAGGGCATCTTCTCCTAGAACACCTCCTCCTGTCCCATCGTGCTCACAGGTGAGCCAGGAGCCCATTCAAAGGCAGGTCTCATGGTTAAACTTAGTTTTTTATCACTTCAGCTTTCAGTAAGCTAACAACAGTGTTACTCTTCTGCATGTTATATTTTTATAATGGCAGGAACTAAATGAGTGTTAAAAAGCAGGCGTTCTGGGTTGACTAGCCAACCCACACATCTTGGTAGAAAAGACTCAAAATTCCAAAGATGTATTGTTTCCTTTGGGCTCCTGCAAGCATTTTCTTTGCCATTAGATTTGTGGAATCAACAAGATATTTATCAACTCTTGATTATTTGCTAGGTAATTATAAATATTAGCCTGAAGATAATTCAAGAATTCCTTCGAGGTTTATTAACTACTATATAGTCTTTGGAATCTTGGAAAATTATTACATACAGATGTAGCTTAAAATTTCTCTAAGCTAAGTGATCTTCTTAATGGGAAGTGCTGGTACAAAAATGCACTGGAGAGAAGATATTTTGCTGAGTAACATAAAATAATCAAATTCCGACCACAAGCCAATTATCTATGTTTAACATTTGTTTTTTTGTGTGTATGAAATTCCTTATTATTTTTAGCTACTAAGGAATAGGTTCTTAAGTTTCCTAAAATAAACTTATCCAGTCTTAATTCAATAAAGTATTAGCAACAGGAATTCCTAACCTGAACTGGCTGTAACTTAACTGCAATAGTGAAATGCACTTAAAAGTAGTGATGGTTGGGATAATTATGTAACAAATTAAAGAATCAAAGTTAATCAGAACAACATCCCCTCAAAAAACAAGTGTTCATTTTGTGATGTAATTAATTCTCTATATTTTCAAGTACGGCTCCATCTTGGCTTATGACAAGCACGATAAACCTGTATGTCCTTCCCCTCTAATTGGACAATGTTTATTTAACATGTATTATTTATTTATTGCTGCCTGACTAGGCTGCCCTATGCCACCTAGGTTTTATAGCTGTCCTTGAATAGCATACTACTTTCCTTTCCCTTCTTCACCTGAAATACCACTACCATTAAAAGAAACGGTCCTTGGACGAGGAGAGAAAAAGGATAAAAATATCTGGTGAATAAACAACTTTCTACTTAATATGGACCCTTTCTCTATCCATTTCAGTTTAAAGGGATTCAAAATCCTAAAGGGAGAACACAGACCCAGCACTTCCTCACCTCTTCCCCAACAAAGGGGCTTTCAACCTCACTGTGAGGCCAGCATACTTAGCTGGTTTGCTTAAAAAGTCTACAGAGTTCTTGCAGAAAGGATATTGTTCATATGACAGCAGTCACGAGAGGCAGACCCAGAGACAGGCTCTCCCCACTTCGTCGATGTGCGGTTGAAAGTAACGGGACAGAGGCAGGCTGCTCCCGCCCAGCAAGATGGCCCCTGGCGTTCACCAGGTGCAAACGGCTCATGACATCTGCGCATTTACTCTCGGGAGAGCCTTTTGCAGGGAGATGTTCTGTTCTTCCTTTCTTTCAAGAGACTCAAGCTCAGAGTGGTGCCAGATGGCACTACTCGGACAGTTTCTTTATCTCCAAGCTTCTTATAATAACACATCTTTTTGAGTGAACCAGGAGAGCTACCTGACTTCATGGTGGTCCCCTGACACCTGCCGCTCTGATGCCCCAGACAGTGGTCATGCCCCAAGCACGTCCAGCACCAGCAGTAAGAACAAGTGTGGGATCCAGTGAGAAGACGCTGATCCCGGGGAAGGCTGAGAAGTGTGAGCATGCAGAGAGATGAGGATGCCGAGCAGGGATTCACACCAAGGTCTGCTCTGTTTCTGGTCCTGCCTCCTCACAGCCTCCCTTTCTCACTCTGAGGACTGGAACCTAGGCAGAGCAGCAGAACAGTCAAGCCTGGATGATTTAAGCTTCCATATGCCGGCGACGCTGCATGAGTGTCAACAGCAGCTGCCATCCGCTGGCATCACAATACACACATGCGTTTAACAGCAAGATGGCAGCTGCCGCTTCTGCAGACAGCGGCACACACTTGGCTCTATTTGCAGACACAGGGAGGGACTCATGAATAAGCAAGTGAAGGTGGTAAAACTGAAATGTGACCCTTCCCAAGACAGCCCTGTAGGAGTAAGGGGCGGGCAGAGTAAGAAGCTGTGAAGAGCAGGAACTCAGTCCATTCACGCCCATTGCTCCCCCAAATGCAAGACCAGATCAGGGAAGCCTTTGCTTTTCATTTATTCAGATGCTCGCTTAGACACACCTCTGACTCTGAGCTGTCTCGGTTTTATGGAGTCCAGAACTTTTTTTTTTAGGTGTAACTTAGAATAGAATGAACAAGTCTGAAGCGAGCGTGTAACTTGATGGTAACATATATACATAGCTGTGTGAGAACACAGTAGGCAGTAGTTTTTCCAGTGGACATGTATGGATGTGAGAGTTGGACCAGAAAGAAAGCTGAGCACCAAAGAACTGATGCTTTTGAACTACGGTGTTGGGACTCTTGAGAGTCTCTTGGACTGCAAGGAGATCCAACAAGTCCATCCTAAAAGAAATCAGCCCTGAATATTCATTGGAAGGACTGAGGTTGAAGCTGAAGCTCCAATACTTTGGCAACCTGATGTGAAGAACTGACTCAATGGAAGAAAAGACCCTGGTGGTAGGAAAGACTGAAGGCAGGAAGAAAAGGGGATGACAGAGAATGAGATGGTTGGATGGCATCATCCACTCAATGGACGTGGGTTTGAGCAAACTTCAAGAGATAGTGAAGGACAAGGAAGCCTGGTAATGAATGCTGCAGTCCATCAGGTCGCAAAGAGTCGGACACGACTGTGCAACTGAACAACAATAAAAGGAGGCGGGGGCGGGAGAGGATGAGATGGTTGGATGGCATCATCAACTCAATGGACATGAGTCTGAGCAAGCTCCAGGAGATGGTGAAGGACAAGGAAGCCTGGCTGCAGTCGTGGGGTTACAAAGAGTCGGCACGACCTAGTGCCTGAACAAGAAAAGCTGTGTAATGACTGCCAGGTGGTGCCCTCCTGCCCCTCCCACTTGGCGTCCCCCCAGCCCCCATCTCCAGGCTGGTCTCCATTCTGCCTTTTGCCACTATAGGTTAATTTTACTTTCGCTAAGTTTTGTACTTCACATAGTTGGAATACAGTAATATTCTTTGTTGGTCTTTTTTTTTTTTTTAATTTCTGTGATTCGTTCATGTTTTTGAGTGTATTAAAATTTGCCCTCTTCCATCACTGGGCAGTGTTCACTGGATGAGCATGACGCAAGTTATGTGCCTGTTGCACTACTGTAGGTGGGCACCTGTCTTCCTCATGGATGGCAACACTTAACTAGACAAACCCACGAACTGTGTACTGTATTGCCTTTCTTGTATCTTTGGAATCTACACAGTTGCACTGACTCAAAGCTTCCTTGAATGATTTTCAGGACTAATCTACTGTCTAATAGAACCTGCTCTAAGAAAATACATTGCAGAGTGGTCTTGGTGTTGTTCCTGAGGTGCCCAGGAAGGACTTCTGAGGAATACTTTGAGGGCTGGTCAAACATAATACATATTACACTGAGGTTTCAATGGGAGGCTAACATGGAGATGATTAATTAACTACAACAGACAACGAGGAAAGAAGGAGCTCTGTAAACATTCAATGGAAGAGAAAACCTGGGTATAAAACACAGGTCTGCCTGGCGTGACGCACCACCTCTTCTGGCTGTACCTTCTCCCCTGATAACACCTTTTTCAGCACCAGAGAGGGACAGTTCTAAACAAAACACTTTCCAGGTTGGTGCTTCTGGGAGCACCAGGATTTTTCCTTTCCAAATCTCTCTAGGTGGTACATGCGTGCTAAGTCGCCTCAGTTGCATCTGACTCTGTGCGACCCTATGAGTTGCAGCCCATCAGGCTCCTCTGTCCATGGGATTCTCCAGGCAAGAATACTGGAGTGGGTTGCCATGCTCTCCTCCAGGAGAGCTTCCTGATCCAGAGATTGAACCCACACTTACGTCTACCTGCACTGGCAGGGGGGTCCTTTACCACTAGCACCACCTGGGAAGCCCTTTCTAGATGGTTCAGTTCAGTTCAGTTGCTCAGTCGTGTCCGACTCTTTGCGACCCCATGAATCGCAGCACGCCAGGCCTCCCTGTCCATCACTAACTCCTGGAGTTCACTCAGACTCAAGTCCATTGAGTCAGTGATGCCATCTAGCCATCTCATCCTCTGTTGTCCCCTTCTCCTCCTGCCCCCAATCCCTCCCAGCATCAGAGTCTTTTCCAATGAGTCAACTCTTTGCATGAGGTGGCCAAAGTACTGGAGTTTCAGCTTTAGCATCATTTCTTCCAAAGAAATCCCAGGGCTGATGTCCTTCAGAATGGATGGTATTATGCTTCAAATATATGATACAGTCATCATTGTGAAAATCCATTAGTTATACTTTCTGCACCCTGGCGCCTATCAGCTCCTCTTTGGGTATGGGTGGACTGATTTGCTTTTTGAGCAGTTATGGGGACCACGGAGACACAGCAATGGGGCCATCAAATACCCAGAGCTGCCCCCCTGAGTTGGCCAGAGAAGAGCGAGTGGCCGTGGGGGAGAAGGACTGAGATGAGGGTTCATGCCCTCGTGCTGAGTTCACCACTGTCATTTCCAGGATGTCTGCAAGGCTAGCATGGACTTTCCCCACAAAGCCAATCACACTCCGGAAGACCAACGGTTTAGAGGTTCAGGAACAATTAATAGAGGTCTGCACATACCACCTGAGTGCTGGGATGAAGGATAGGCAATTTCAAAAACTCTTCAGTTAAGTTCTAACTTTGGTGCCCATAAGCCAAAGTACTCCTACAGTTTCTCCAGGAGAAGGCCAAGATTCCAGCAGAAGCAACTCATAATTTGATTCCCAAAGAGCAGCCAAAACTCCAATGTAGGTCCTTTTGCTGAGGGGACTCAACAAAGATGCTAAGCCACAAAGTTTAAGCTGGCATGTGGACCATGTTAATTTGAAACCAGATTTCTACAACTGAGGGAAGCCTTCAAGAATTCACCACCACTGATAAAATTAAACCCGCTGGTGGGAGTCAAGACCAAATCACAGCAGTAACCACAGGGATTTTTGGTTAAAAAATGGGGATAAGATGACTCATAATTTGATTGAAACAAACAAATAAACTCTAACAATAGGAAAATTTCTGCCGCTGTTCCCTTCGTCCTGAGTGAACCCTCTGCACTCATCCCTTCTTACACTCCCTACCTCATTCCTACTTCCTAGTTCCCTTCCAACCCCTTATTCTCACTTCCCATTTGCCCCTCACCCCTCATTCCACTTCCTGTGTGAGCCCTCATCCCTGAGCCTCATTTCGTGTGTGAATCCTCACCCCTCACTCCCACTTCCTTTGCGAGCTATCACCCCTCATTCCCACTTCCTGGGTGAACTCTTGCTCCTTATTCCTTCTTTCTGTGTGAGCCCTCACCCCTCAGCCTCCCTTCCTGTGTGAATTCTCACCCTCTCATTCCCACTTCCCACTTGTCCCTTACTCCTCATCCCCACTTCCTGTCTGAGCCCTCAGCCCTCATCCCCACTTCCTGTCTGAGCCCTCAGGCCTCCTCCCCACTTCCTGTCTGACCCCTCAGCCCTCATCCCCACTTCCTGCCTGAGTCCTCCTGTCTCACCCCCATCACTTGTGTAAGCCCTCACCCCTCATTCACACTTGTTTGCCTCTTCACCCCCTGTCCCCACTTGCTTCTTGTTTCCACTGACTAGTCAACGAGAAGTGGATTTTAAGTGACTTGTGTGAATGAGTGTCATGAGGCTCTGGAAAGACAAGGCATGCTGTCATATACTATTCCTCCCAAAGCACTGGCTCATATAAATATCCGACCATGAAGCAGAGTGAGTCAGCCATTCTATGGTGGCCAAGAGTGATGCTGTGGACCCTTATCTCATCAATAGAGAAACAGCTCTTGAAATTATTATTTTTTTTTTCTTTCAAGTTGTGAGTAAAAATTCAAGCATGCAGAAGAAAAAGTCGGTTCTGAATGACATGCTTTTTATAACTCGTGGCAGTGGAGCGAAAGGGGATAGGAATTTTCCACTAGCTTCCATTGGAATAGACACACATGCAAAGTCATAGGGTTAGGGAGAAGGGGCAGACCTACAGAACTGAAACTAATTATGGGAAAATGATTCAAGTCCCTTGTACTTTTACCACAAGCATTTGAAGAATCACACTGAAAATTTATTTCCCAAATTGCTTTGGTGTTCAAGTAAATTTGGCTTCTCTGTATGCTATAAAACTTGTTCAACTTTGAACAAGTGAGGATGGCAAGCATGCAAACTATAAATTACAGGCAGAAATGAACCACATTACTTTTGTGAAACTGGCACACAGTCTGTACTTCCACTGCACCAGCAAAAACAGATCGGCCCGAGGCAGCTGAGCTGCGCCCCTGAACACATGCATGCTGTGCTAGGAACGTTTCTCCTCGAGCGCACTCTGTTTGTAAACGTCGTTCGCCCGAAGGGACACTGTGCCCAACACGACTTTGCAAGAAGCGTGGCTGTTTTTCCTAATGGATGTTAAAGTTGGGAAGATATTCAACTATACTTCTTAATGAAGATCTTACATGATATACTGGTTCTTTTACTGGTTTTCCAGTAAACATAATCAAATCACAGAGGTAGCAATTAAAGGTAATATCTGGATTGGGGGAAGGGAAGGAAGAGGGTGGACTGAACTTACCCCCTACAAATGCAAGGTCCTATATAAGATGTTCTAAAACGCAAGTAACCCCAATTATTTATGGAATACTTCTGGTTAGCACTGCCCATCTTCTCAAACTGTGGAATCAGACTGGACACCATCACCCCCATTTCAAGTTCCATGCTGATTTTTGTACAGTACTTGCTTTTTAACAACAGCAACCACCAAAATCCCAGCTTTGCTGAATGGTACAATCTAATAGTGTTGAAACCGAGCTCCTTAGAGCTACTATTTCTTCCAGTAAACGACAGATGTTAAATATTGTGGGACTGCCCTTGAATATGTAAACTATCTCCAGAGTTTTAGGAGTTTGTTGCAGGGACCCAGGGTGGCTTGGTACACAGTTTGGGAACCCTGATTCATTTGTCCAACTTAATTTTCAGACTAACATAGCACAAAAGGCACTTATTACCAGTGAGAAATCTGAGGTTAAACAAATTGACCTGATGGCTAGTGTGCAGCTGAGCTAGGATTCACACACAGGGATGTCTGAGTTCCCAAACCCGATCTATAAGGATGACCCACAAATGGCTTCAACAATCACACATATAACTTGTTTCCAACCTGAATCCAACAAGAACTAAGATACTTTATTCCAGTTTTTATAATGCTGCTCAAAAGCCAGAGCCACTGGAATTGGAATACCTCAAAATATGATTAAATTCAATAGATTAGTTCATTTATTTTACTTTTCTCAAAGCAATTTTGTATTCTCGTCAATGGATAGCACAGCTAGTCAAAGGATAAATCATTTTCTTGCTACACTTGATGCACTGAACTCCATCAAAATGCAACCCATGACTCAGACATTTATTTATTTATTATATATTTTTAGACTAATGGGAACTGCATGAATTCTTTCTTGGTCTTCCGAGAGCAAATGCCTTTTATGCTTGATCCGGAAAGAATCAAGTTTCAGAACGTTAAACTACTAATTTACCTAACTGAATGCTTTTAACCCTCTATCTACAGCTCTCTGCAGACAGTCACTTTAAAACCACTTGTCCCAAGTTCATTTCGTTAAGTGGTATAACCGGATGAAAGCTGCAGGCACAGGTAAATAAAATCACCCATAGTATCAAGGGCCATAATGTCATGGTAAAGTTTATCAAACATTTTGTTTTAATATCTTTCCTTTAAAAATATTTTCATTCGGGTTTAAAACACAGGAAGTGTATAAAATGTACTAAACCTTAAATTCACAGCTTCACGAATCCTTAAAATATGAATTTACTTGTGTAACTAGCACAGGGATCAAGATATAACACATTTCCCGCACCCAGAAGGTTCCCTCATGCTCCTTCCTCATTGATAACTCCTCCTACTCTCTCCTAAACACTTGCCCACCAGAAGTCATTATTTTGACTTTTGTCACCATCGGTAGTTTGGTCTGTTTTAAAATTTGATATAAATCAGATCATATAGTAAGTACTCTTTTGTGTGGGCTTCTTTTGCTTCACAGACTGCTTGTGACAGCATTTAATTTTACCAGCAATCTGTTAAGTTATTTTTAAAAAATTGAGTTGTAGTGGACTAATACATCAAACCAGTCCCAAGGAACCATATTTATAAGTCAAAATAATAATTCTGTTGTGGACAGAAAGCAGCAAAAAGTGCTCATCAAGGAATGTCATTTAGCAGTTTCAATTTGGTATCTTATACTTGGTCACAAAACATTTCAAATTCTCATGATTTGAGAAGTTATATAGCCAGTCAGTTTATGACACCTTAAGGGTGCCTTTATTTAAATGGGTTCCTTCTTAAAGTGAAATTTCATTCCACAGTTTCTTTAGAATATAAGTACTTAATCATGTAGAAACACTGTGCATTTAAAACTTCATTTGAAGCAATACCATTCTCATTTTATGGCCAAATTTTGCATCTCTATTCTTACTTAAGCTTTGGAGGCAAAGTAGTGAAAGAATGACATGATCCTGAAACAAAGGATTGAAATAAACTCCCCTCTAAAAATGAGTCAGAAACAACAGCATTCCTAGAACTGGTATTGTTTAGAGAGATGTTTGATACAACATGTACTTTGTAGCAAGACACACTCTTATTTTGGGTCTGGAGGCTGTGGAAGACATCATTAGAAGCTCACTGAGTTGTCCAAGGTCATAACCACTATCTGCAGTCCGTGGCGGAGTTTCTTTCCTTGGGGAGACTGCAGCTGCCCACAGCCCTGAGGGTCTGGGGGCCGCAGCAGAAGGGGGCCGCAGCAGAAGGGGGCCGCAGCAGAAGGGGGCCGCGTGTCAAGTCTCCCTGTGGCCTCTCGAAACGAGCGCAGAGCCAGCAGCGTCGGCAGGCATTTCAGCGGTTAGCAGTAAAGACTTTGGCAAATACGTGCTACATTTCTTACCAATTTCAGAGCAAGAAATGAGTCATAATAAGTAAATAAAAAACAACAACTTACTGTCCTATTTGCCACCTAGCCTGGGCACTGAGCATTGTTCTGTTTTTGTTGCACTGCTTTTGTTTAGGAAAAAAAATTTTTTTTAATGTTGATCAGGTTTAAAATAAGTTGTTAAAATGCTTAATAAATTCATTACTGCTTTTGAGATTAATCTGAAAAACAAAGCCTAATTAAACAAATAATTTGTATTTCTAGTGTGAGTTTAAAATAAGAATTGCTTACCTGTAGGTTCTGCTTCTGCAAAGCACAGGCAAGTAAGTATGTGATTTCCTAAAGTACGTGCACATAGGCCACTGAATTATGTAAATAAATATAAAAATATGAAAACTTTTATAGCTTTAAACCCTTGAGAGGACCTAACCAGAGGTCAAATTAGAGATAATCTAATCTATTAGAAGAGGTAAACTTTTCCTCCTTAATGGTCCAGAAAAGCATGAGCTTTGGCTGCTATAAAATCATAAAATTCAAGAAGCTGCAGCTATAACTTTATGAACATTAAGAGCAAATGAAGGGAACACACTTGTTTAAATACTTCCCAGCACCGTTACTGCAGCAGCTGTGAGCAGAGCATGACGCTGAATGACGGCCATCAGTTCCTCCCCGCCACAGACAAGGCACCGTCACACACACTCCGCTCAGAGAGGCGTCAGTCAGTGGAGATGGTATGCAAATAAATGTATGTTGAATCTATTTATTCAAATCCACTGTAAAGTAGATAGAATGGTGTTTGAACAAGAGAATATGAACGGTTCAGGAGAGAGCTATCATGCATACCGAGAAAACACCATTAAGAACACATTCCTGCTGATGGTGGGTCAGTAGTACATCTCATATACAAGGGAGGGAATACTTGATCGCTAAGCTTTCATGCAAATTAATCCAGTGTATTTTGGGCACCTTCCAAAACTGTCCTGGAATTCTCTCTGTTGGAATTCCCTCCACCTTTTGGTTCGCTAGCAGAGGAGATAAAGCAGCAGAAAGGCTTGGCCGGGGTCTGTTCTGCTGCGCGGCTCTCAGCGGGGCGTGCAGGACAGGGTTCTAAGATTCTCAAGCATTCCCATCTGCATTCCCACCACCTCCTTCTTTTAAAGAAACAACACAAGCTTCCTGCCTTCCTTATAAAGAGCTAGTTTGTCCTGAAGGTATCTTCTAGACAAAAATCATTTAAATTCCTTTAGTCTTTCTCCTTTCATAGCCGTCTAGCATAGTAATTATGGCGGTGCACATTTATTTCATGTTAAAAAACAAAAGCCTGCTGCAAAGATGATCTCTCTAGAAAGCTACCCAGAAGTTTTGCAAACCCACATGACACAGAAAGAGCAGAAAGTAAACAGATAAGACACAAATCACATTTGCAATCTGAATACTTCCTCCCAGAAGTGAAAAGTAATACTGCTAATGGCTTAGTAGCAAAGTTTTCAGGGGTGGACAGGTACATCAGTGCAGTGCTAAGAGTCCCGGAACGGGCATTGGGTCTCCCGGGTTTTTTCACTCCAATACCAGCTAGCACTGGGATGCAGGTTCTAGAATCCTCACTCATATTCTAGCAAGCTCAACGGTGTCACTGATTTCCAAAGTCTTCCTCCTCATACGGCGTTTAAAGGTCTGTCAACCACAGACAGGTGACAATGGATGGATATATCTGCATCTACATTTATCTCCATATGTGAGGATGTGTTTATATTAATAAATATACATGTTCATGAATATATATATATATAATGTTTCAAAGGTTCTGCCTGCCATAGAAAGACACTGAAATACTGACTCACTTCACTTTTTTCTTGGTGCATAATTTTTCAAAGGCAAGAGTGTTTTAGAATCACTGAAAATCAAATCCCTAGTATGTGTTTGCTCGGTCAGTCAGTCGTGTAACTCTTTGGGACCCCATGTACTGAAGCACTCCAGGATTCCCCGTCTTTCAGTATATCCCGGAGTTTGCTCAAACTCATGTCCATTGAGTTAATGAGGTCATCCAACCATCTCATCCTCGGTCATCCCCTTCTTCTCCTGCCCTCAGTCTTTCCTAGCATCTCCTAGCATCAGGGTCTTCCAGTGAGTTGGCTCTTCCCACTGGTGACCAAAGTTAATGGAGCTTCAGCAATATCCCGGAGTTTGCTCAAACTCATGTCCATTGAGTTAATGAGGTCATCCAACCATCTCATCCTCGGTCATCCCCTTCTTCTCCTGCCCTCAGTCTTTCCTAGCATCTCCTAGCATCAGGGTCTTCCAGTGAGTTGGCTCTTCCCACTGGTGACCAAAGTTAATGGAGCTTCAGCGTCAGTCCTTCCAATGAGTGTTCAGGGTTGATTTCCTTTAGGATTAACTAATTTGATCTCCTTGCAGTCCAGGGGATTCTCAGGAGTCTTCTCCAACACCACAGTTTCAAAACATCAATTCTTCAGTGCTCAGCTTTCTCTATGGTCCAACTCTCACGTCTGTTTGTGACTACAGGAAAACCATAGCTTTCACTAGACGGACCTCTGTCAGCAAAGTGGTGTCTCTGCTTTTTAACACACTGTCCAGATGTTTTTTATAGCTCTTCTTTCAAGGAGTAAGAGTCAACTTCATGGCTGCCACTGTCACCAGTGATTCTGGAGCCCAAGAAAATAACATCTGTCACTGTTTCCACTTTTCCCCCTTCTATTTGCCATGAAGTGATGGGACCAGATGCTATGATCTTAGTTTTGTGAATGTTGAATTTTAAGCCAATGAGTTTTTTCACTCTCCTCTTTCATCCTCATCAAGTTCCTCTTCAGTTTCTGCCATTAGAGTGGTATCATCAAATCTCTTTCCCAGAGCTGAATTTCAATGAATTTCCCACTGTAATAATCAACAGTTCCTTTTACAAAGGAGAGAACAGTTGTATGTTCTCTTTGAATCTCTGTAGGAAGCATCACTTGCATCTCCCAGGCTGAGAACAGAAGAGCCCAGGAACCAGAAACCAGCCCAAAGCTGGCAGGAGTCAGCAGGCTGTCTTGTGTGTGGTCGAGCACCTGCTGGGGTCAGAGCGAAGTCCCCTGACTGCTCGGGCCTGTCGAGGTCCTGCTCGATCTTCCGCACACGGTGACCGTGGCCTCGGTGTGGTCTCTGGCCCCAGCCTTTCTCTAACCTGTTAGCAGCACTGCACTTTTCGAAGGGCTGCTTCCACGACAGCTGTTTCCTCGGCAGCACCACCCAACCGCAGAAATCAGGGCTGCAACCCCACGATCCCACACGACCTGGGCCTCGAGCCCCTCACCTGCATCACAGGGTCCACAGGCCTTGGGGAGGCACGTGAGTGCTCCTCCCGGGGTTTCTGTCCTGTGAGTGAGGCCTGGGGGCGCCCCCACTACCAGGGACCATTCTGGAGGCCTCGGTTGGTCCTCTGGGCCCCCCTCGTCCAGGCAGTCCCCCAGGGAGCAGTCAGTGGGCATTAGTCCCACAGACCCAGCTTCCTGCCGGACCTCCAGCGCATCCTCGGGGCCCCTGCAGTGCAGCCTGCAGCGGGATGGGAGTGCTTAATCCAGGCGGAAAGGTCTGAAATGCATCTCCTGGGGCCCCTCAGAAGGGCCTGGGGGGCTTCTCACCAGGGGCCACCGTGGTGTTCGAGGGAGTCCACGTGTGTGAACCAGCTTACTCTGTCTGGCTTCCCTGGCCTGCACCCCGAGACGGCTCCCTGAGGCCTCTTCCTAAGGAAACCTCCTGCCGGTGTGCTTGTCTTGGGCTCTGCTTTGGGGAAACTCAAGCCAAAGCAGCTTGAGAATCAAAGCTCGTTAAAGAAATATGTGCATCGGGGTGTGTGTGTGTGTGTGTGTGTGTGTGTGTCTGTGTGTGTGTGTGTCTGTGTATGTGTCTGTGTCTGTGTGNGGCTCTGCTTTGGGGAAACTCAAGCCAAAGCAGCTTGAGAATCAAAGCTCGTTAAAGAAATATGTGCATTGGGGTGTGTGTGTGTCTGTGTGTGTGTGTGTGTCTGTGTGTGTGTCTGTGTGTCTGTGTGTGTCTGTGTGTATGTGTGTGTGTGTAAGAAGCATTCTGAAGTTGTTCCTGCTGTGACTATTCTTGCTGTTTATAAGTGTACATATGACCTTACAGGATCTGCCACATATTATTTGCTTCATAACCGACAAGTATCTGCAAGGTGCTGTGAGCCAGGGCTCTTGCAGATATTTGGGTAAATATGTATGTACCTTCAAAATCCTCTTAACAGCTGCATCTTGTGTAAAACGTGACCCCTTTTCCCATATGAATTCCTGCTGTGACTATTCTTGCTGTTTATAAGTGTACATATGACCTTACAGGATCTGCCACATATTATCTGCTTCATAACCGACAAGTATCTGCAAGGTGCTGTGAGCCAGGGCTCTTGCAGATATTTGGGTAAATATGTATGTACCTTCAAAATCCTCTTAACAGCTGCATCTTGTGTAAAACGTGACCCCTTTTCCCATATGAAATGTCCAAATGAATTTATGTTGTCATACCAACCTCGTTATGCTTGCATATATTTTTAAAAGGGATGCTATTGATGAAAAACTTGTCTTTCTACCAGTAGGAAATGACTGGAACATTCTGAAGGGAAAAATACATTTTCTTCTTAGAATTTGGACTGATGGTAAGGGTAACACAGAAGGGGCAAAGAGACAGTATATCTAAGCTAAACAATGAAAAGGAGCACAAAGTGACACCCACAATAAAAGCAAAGACACAGGAACCCAGATACCCTGGGGCACTCAGGTGATTACAACTTTATCTGTCCCAGGAGGAGAGGGACAAGCTGTGAACCTCAGTTCAGCAGCAACTGGTGCCTGTGGCTCTGCTCCTTACCGTGTCTTGCAGTTTACAGGCAGCACCAAGCACACTTTTAGTCTCTTTATACTAGTGAAAACAGGAACAGGGTTATCTAAAAACACAGGATCAGGTTAACAGAATGTCACTCATAAATGACAAACGGCAAAAAGTGGAAAAGGCCAGAACAAATGAGTTATAGGTAGGAAGTGCTCGAATGATCCTCCGTGGCGTGGGTCCACGTGGTTATTTTGGTGGCTGCAAGCAGGTTTGTTTATCAACCACCCAGAAGGCCTGTGCTGCAGGGCCCCGCCTCCCTGATGTCCAGTCTGCCGGAACCCGAGGAGGGCAGAGAGGGAGACTTCCGGAGCTGATGGAAGGCAAGTGGCTTTGATGTGGGCTCTTCTGGGAGACATGGATTCAAGTGTGGCATTGATACGAAGAGGACTCGAAAAGACTCCCTAGCTCACGGGGCATTTGAACATTGTCACCGTTCCTTCACCCCAAGTTCCCTGCAAGGTTTGAGGAGACAAAGGTCTGCCTGAGACCCATATCCCCCAGCCTCTTCTCTTTAGCCTCTGCTGAGGACACCACTGCTTGGCCAGTAAGATCTCCAGATACACAAAGCGAAATAAAACAAGCCTTATAAGGAGGGAGAGGAAAGCCCAGCTTTGCCACTTCTCTATCTGAAGACCTTGAAAGAGGTTTTGGTTTCCTCATGACAGGGAACCAAGAACATTAGGTCAGAAGCCTTCCAAATAGAATACCCCTGGATTTAATACTCTTGCATTCAAGTTTTCAAACTAATTATAGGAGTAAATGTTCTGCTCGTTGTCACTAGGGCGTATGGCTGGAGAGTGATTACAGGATTTCTGTATCCCAAGCAAACAAGAATGCAGACCTGTAGTGTAAGGAGATTTAAACAGCAACGAGACAGAAATGAAATGTTTTCAACATCAAATCACAACATGCTAGCATGTGGGGCTCTTTGAAGAGAGCGTGCAGTGGTGTAGGGGCTGACTGCAGGAAGGGAAAGGCCTTCTGCAAAGATGACACAGGTCGGAAGGATGAAGGAGGTGAGAGGGATGAAGCAGCCTCCGTGTCTGGTGCCTCTACGAGGCAGGTGTGCGCAGGGAGTGAGGCGTGGAGACTACGGAGCACAGGTCAGGAAGGGTATGTGCTGCATATCAGCTCACAGGCCCAGGTTAACTCGGAGCGCAGGAGCTGCGGGGGGAAGAAGCCTGCAGTAAGTGCTGACTCTCAGATCGTGGGGCCAGAATCAGAGGCTGCACGGCAATCTAGAAGACAGAGGAGGGCACAGCTTGGGTGGGAAGAAGGGATCAAGTCAGAGGGATTACCAAGGGAGGAAAAGCATGGGATGGGAAAGAGAGAACAACTAAAATATCTTTTTTCTAAATTGAAGTGCTACAGAATAAAATGTTTCCAAGAAAACCTCAAGTTATTTATTAATTGCCTAGGGAGATTAGGTCGTCCAGATGGGCAAAACCTAATGAACTAAATAAAGGGCGTCATCAGGACCTGGAGCTGTGTTTAAATAGAAGTGATCAGACGTCCCCTGTGGCTCAGTGGGAAAGAACCTACCTGCCAATGCAGGTGATGCAGGTTCAATCCCAGGTCCACTAAGGAGCAACTAAGGCCTGTGCCACAGCCACGGATCCCACGCGCCACGGCCACAGATCCCACGCACCACAAAGGGGCAAAGAGACAGTATATCTAAGCTAAACAATGAAAAGGAGCACAAAGTGACACCCACAATAAAAGCAAAGACACAGGAACCCAGATACCCTGGGGCACTCAGGTGATTACAACTTTATCTGTCCCAGGAGGAGAGGGACAAGCTGTGAACCTCAGTTCAGCAGCAACTGGTGCCTGTGGCTCTGCTCCTTACCGTGTCTTGCAGTTTACAGGCAGCACCAAGCACACTTTTAGTCTCTTTATACTAGTGAAAACAGGAACAGGGTTATCTAAAAACACAGGATCAGGTTAACAGAATGTCACTCATAAATGACAAACGGCAAAAAGTGGAAAAGGCCAGAACAAATGAGTTATAGGTAGGAAGTGCTCGAATGATCCTCCGTGGCGTGGGTCCACGTGGTTATTTTGGTGGCTGCAAGCAGGTTTGTTTATCAACCACCCAGAAGGCCTGTGCTGCAGGGCCCCGCCTCCCTGATGTCCAGTCTGCCGGAACCCGAGGAGGGCAGAGAGGGAGACTTCCAGAGCTGATGGAAGGCAAGTGGCTTTGATGTGGGCTCTTCTGGGAGACATGGATTCAAGTGTGGCATTGATACGAAGAGGACTCGAAAAGACTCCCTAGCTCACGGGGCATTTGAACATTGTCACCGTTCCTTCACCCCAAGTTCCCTGCAAGGTTTGAGGAGACAAAGGTCTGCCTGAGACCCATATCCCCCAGCCTCTTCTCTTTAGCCTCTGCTGAGGACACCACTGCTTGGCCAGTAAGATCTCCAGATACACAAAGCGAAATAAAACAAGCCTTATAAGGAGGGAGAGGAAAGCCCAGCTTTGCCACTTCTCTATCTGAAGACCTTGAAAGAGGTTTTGGTTTCCTCATGACAGGGAACCAAGAACATTAGGTCAGAAGCCTTCCAAATAGAATACCCCTGGATTTAATACTCTTGCATTCAAGTTTTCAAACTAATTATAGGAGTAAATGTTCTGCTCGTTGTCACTAGGGCGTATGGCTGGAGAGTGATTACAGGATTTCTGTATCCCAAGCAAACAAGAATGCAGACCTGTAGTGTAAGGAGATTTAAACAGCAACGAGACAGAAATGAAATGTTTTCAACATCAAATCACAACATGCTAGCATGTGGGGCTCTTTGAAGAGAGCGTGCAGTGGTGTAGGGGCTGACTGCAGGAAGGGAAAGGCCTTCTGCAAAGATGACACAGGTCGGAAGGATGAAGGAGGTGAGAGGGATGAAGCAGCCTCCGTGTCTGGTGCCTCTACGAGGCAGGTGTGCGCAGGGAGTGAGGCGTGGAGACTACGGAGCACAGGTCAGGAAGGGTATGTGCTGCATATCAGCTCACAGGCCCAGGTTAACTCGGAGCGCAGGAGCTGCGGGGGGAAGAAGCCTGCAGTAAGTGCTGACTCTCAGATCGTGGGGCCAGAATCAGAGGCTGCACGGCAATCTAGAAGACAGAGGAGGGCACAGCTTGGGTGGGAAGAAGGGATCAAGTCAGAGGGATTACCAAGGGAGGAAAAGCATGGGATGGGAAAGAGAGAACAACTAAAATATCTTTTTTCTAAATTGAAGTGCTACAGAATAAAATGTTTCCAAGAAAACCTCAAGTTATTTATTAATTGCCTAGGGAGATTAGGTCGTCCAGATGGGCAAAACCTAATGAACTAAATAAAGGGCGTCATCAGGACCTGGAGCTGTGTTTAAATAGAAGTGATCAGACGTCCCCTGTGGCTCAGTGGGAAAGAACCTACCTGCCAATGCAGGTGATGCAGGTTCAATCCCAGGTCCACTAAGGAGCAACTAAGGCCTGTGCCACAGCCACGGATCCCACGCGCCACGGCCACAGATCCCACGCACCACGGCCACGGATCCCACGCGCCACGGATCCCACGCGCCATGGCCACGGATCCCATGCGCCACAGCCACGGATCCCGCGTGCCACGGCCACGGATCCCACACGCCACGGCCACGGATCCCACGCGCCAGGCACTGATCCCACGCGCCACAGCCATGATCCCACGCACCACGGCCACGGATCCCCCCGCATGCCACGGATCCCGCGTGCCATGGCCACGGATCCCACGCGCCATGCCCACGGATCCCACGCCCCACGGCCACTGAAGGCTGTGCCCCTAGAGCCTGCACTCCACAACAAGAGGAGCCGCGGCGATGAGAAGCCCTCGCACCACAACTCGAGAGTCGCTCCCGCTCGCCACAACTAGAGAAAGCCTGCACAAAGCGATGGAGGCCCAGTGCAGCCAAAAGTAGATAAATTTAACAAACAGNCTGTGCCCCTAGAGCCTGCACTCCACAACAAGAGGAGCCGCGGCGATGAGAAGCCCTCGCACCACAACTCGAGAGTCGCTCCCGCTCGCCACAACTAGAGAAAGCCTGCACAAAGCGATGGAGGCCCAGTGCAGCCAAAAGTAGATAAATTTAACAAACAGAAGTGGTAACCAACATCAAAATCTCAGAGTTAAGGATGGGCTTTGTACACTGTCCATGCATTCTCTTCCCCAGTCAATTTGAAGATTACTTTCCTTTTGGTGCAAAAAAATGATGATAATCTTGGTGAGAAGGAAGACAGCCAGGAACACATTTTGGTGTGTAATCAATCTGCCAGAGTTGCTTCGAAAATGGGCTTATTTTTCCTGTCAAATCTGATCTTTCCAAATGTTGGGGGAGCAATGAAAAACCTCTGGACATATTTCACATTAAAACAATACATATATGTCTATGTTTTGCTAAAATATTTTCCTCTGGCTGCTTGAATTTCGATGTGTTGCCAACTTTTCAAAGATGGTGTTTGGAGTGCAACTCTTTTACAAATAAAAAATAATATCAAGCAAAAAATCTACACAGCTTATAATCACAGCAATAGCCTTACAATGTTAATTCAAGTGTGGGTAATCCATGTGAATCTGAAGGAAAGAGAAACAGCTCAAAGACCCATACTTGGAAGCGTATTTGGACCACTGATTAAAACAAGGACATGATGAACGTCCATGCAGTCCTTTCTAGCTCGTAATGGGAACCTTTCCGAGGCACTTGGACCCACAAATCAGAACTGCTGCCTAATAATGTTCAGACATGAGGGCAACGTCAAACATCCCTGCAAAATATGAGTGCATGAAGCCACCCATGTGAAGCGAGAAAGAACTCTGTCCCTCCCTCGGGAGGCTCGAGTGTCTTGAAACTGTTTTGGTAAGAGCAGCTGAGCGGTGGGATCATGGAGAGAGCGGGAAACGCTACGGGCTGCCAGTGGAGGAGAGGTCTCACTTGCCCCATGTTCTTTCTCGTACGAAGACCTCCTTACATTAGAGTGAAATTTCACTGGGCCGATTTCAGTATTTCTGGGCTTCAGTCGAAGGCAATTAAACAGAGGGGATACTAAACAGAAAGATGTATTGGGGCAATAAACTAGAAAATAACTAATCCATCAACCTCAAGAGATGGGAATTTTTAAAACACAGGTGTCGGCGTGGATCAGTCAAACTGCTTCATTCCTAGATCTGGTCTTATGCTGACTTAGGGAAAGCCTTCATTAAATGGGAAATTTCCACATTGTATAATGAATCTTCAGAGTCTTTCTTGCTAAAAATTACTACGAGTCTTTGGAGTGAAAAAGATTCTTTTGTCATGATGCTCCCAGGAGATAGAAATCATCAGTGGTAATCTTCAGGTCTAGGCTTTTCTGAGAGTAAAAATGACCCTTTCGGCTTCCTTAACTGCATGGTAGGTGGTCTCCCTCTCTTTTTTAAGGCCCTGAGAATCTTGGACATTGAAAGACAGGCTCACATTAGTTTTGGAACATACTGCTTTGGCTGTTAAAAGGCAGAAAGCGGGGTGTGGCTCTGGGTTGAACTACCGGTCTGCTCCAGAGTCCAGAAGTGCTCGTGTGAGTGAGACTGGGTACCCGGGTCTATGGAAAGAGGTGAGCACAGTAGCTGAGACATGGGAGCAACCAATAAGCGTCAGCTGGACTTTAGTTATTAGAGTTACTGTGGCTGTTACTGTTGCTTTTGTTCTGGGGAGTAACTATATGCTTTTAAAATTTAAATTAAAAAGATTTTTCTTTACAATGTTGTGTTGGTTTCCTCCATACAACAGTCACGATTATACCTGCATCTCCTCCCTCCACCCCACCCCGTTCGACCCGTGCAGTCATCACAAGCCAGACGGGGCTGTGCAGCAACTTCTCAGCAGCTACATTTCACATGTGACAGTGCATGTGTGTTGATGCTACTTCCTCCGCTTGTCTCACTCTCTCCCCGTGTCCACAAGTCCATTTTCTACATCTGCGTCTCTGTTCCTTCCCTGCAAATAGGTTCACCAATAACATTTTTCTAGATTCTGTACGCATATGCATTCATATACTGTGTTTATTTTTCTGACTTACTTTACTATGTACAACAGGCGCTGGGTTCATTCACTTCACTAGAACTGACTGAAATTCTTTCTCTGTAGTGGCTGGGAAATATTCCGTTACATATATGTACAGCTGTCATGTTGCCCTTTTCTCTTATAACCTTAACTTCACTGTGTCAAGCATGAAAGCACAAAACTTGTTGAGAATCAAAAAAGAATCTAAGACTGAATATTCCTGCTTTTCTCTTCTCTCAAAGATTTCAATTGGTTAGCAGTTGGGTCAGTATCGTATAAAATTTTACTTTATACAGTTGCATACATTATATACATAAAAATAAATGATATATGTATACACTACATATAATATCTCTATACACATATGTATATAGATCTGTAATTTCCCCTCTAACATACACTGATATGTATACTTTTACACATGAGATGTGCACAGCTCATACATAGACATTGTCATCGTAGAAAAGCTGAAAAATAGTGACTTAAAAAACATTTATATCCTATTGTTTTCAAGCTTACAGAAAGATATGGCCATAAAGTTAAGAAATTTTATTTTTAAAAATTTAGGTCTTTTATGTCTTTTAAAGTTCTTGAATCTAACTTTAAAGTCAATCAACTTGACTTTCAATATCAAGGTGTAAACAAGCCTCTCGTGCCTCTTGTTGACTGTAACCACACTTGACTCAGTTCTAGAGTCAGGGCTGGGGACAATCAAGGATCCATTTCCCCTTCTTCTATGTGATTCAGAATGATGGGAGGTAGAACTGCTTCTATTCAGATCTTAACTACAGAAACCAATGAGAAGATTAAGACGTATTTCTACTAGTTTGTAAATTACTACTTCAGCATATGGACTTAAACCAAACTCCAGCTTGAGTGTATCTTTAATAGTTCCAAACTTCCCAGAATATGTCTTTCTAAATATTATCTTTGTTGGGTGTTAAGAGTAACTAAGACAACTCTTCTGGATGATTTACATAGCTTTAACTTTAACCTCAAAAATTCCATTATTCCCATGGTACTGGAGGAAGGGGGGGAATGAGAGGCAGGCAGAAAGCAGCGGGGGTTGGGGGGGGGGAGGCGGGGAGGAGAAATTACAAACTTCTATCCATGAGTTACTTTAGATCATGTATTTAAATTGTAAAAGTTACAATTTTTAAAAGGCGGGGGAGAGGAAAAAGGCAAGAATAAATTAAGAAAGACTATAGACCTTCTGGCACAATGCCTTTAAAAATATAGCTTAATTAATCCTTGAAACGTTCCTCTTGACCAAACTGAAACCCTATTGTATATATGAGGACTCTGTGGTTCCCCGAAAGCCAAGCAGCTTACCTAGAGTTCACAGAAAATGGAGGAAGAGTTGTGCACAGCCTGGAGCCCACAGACTCCTCACACGTACCTGGCTGGTCTGCGTTTGTATTAACTGTGTATTTTAACTGCCAAAGACATAGGCATCTACACCATGGCCGTTAATGAGCTTCCTGACGCTCTTGCACACAAGCGAATGTTAAAATGGGCTGGCCCACCCGTGGTCCACAGCAACTCAAGGCAGGAGAACCATCCTGACAGGCACACGAGATGAACAGACGAGCATATGATTAAGTCTGCCTGATTGGGAAAATGACGAAACTGTGAAAAAACACAGAAAAACTTAACAGGTCTAATGTGTGATGCACGCAGTAAGAGGGAAGTTGGTGGGGAGAGTGGTCTTTATGGAGTGTGGCCTTGAGTTACCCGGAAAACCCAAAAGTGTGTCCTTCCTTGTGCTCTAGCTTAAGTGTCTTCTAAAGCCTGTATTTCAAGAAACCACAGTTCAGAACATGCTAGGAAGTGATGCTTCCTCATGCCAAATTTTCATTTTCCGCGTCACAGGAACGCGACACGCTGAACTCCCTCGGCCCTGCTGCCCGATGGCACGTCACCTGCCTGCCTGTGCTCTGTGGCCTCACCACCGGGTGCATTTCTAGGACTGCCTAAACAGTCTGTCTCCCACACATGCTGCTACTGAGCTGCCGGATTTTGAGTGAATATAAAATCACGCCGTTTTTTATTGCTAGTGATAAAAAATAAAAAAGCAAGATTTCCCCACATCAGAGTAAGGCGCACGTCTTCCAAGAGATGTTTTAAAAGGCAGGGAAATGAATTAGGAATACAATGAAGTCTGTCTCCCACACATGCTGCTACTGAGCTGCCGGATTTTGAGTGAATATAAAATCACGCCGTTTTTTATTGCTAGTGATAAAAAATAAAAAAGCAAGATTTCCCCACATCAGAGTAAGGCGCACGTCTTCCAAGAGATGTTTTAAAAGGCAGGGAAATGAATTAGGAATACAATGTCTGATCGTTTGACCAATGACCGTCTTTCTGACGCTTGCTCTTTTCTAGCTTGAGAATTACATCCAGGACAACATGAAGAAAGAGATGGTGGAGATACAACAGAACGCAGTGCAGAACCAGACCGCTGTGATGATAGAAATAGGGACCAACCTGCTCAATCAAACCGCAGAACAGACCCGGAAGCTGACCGATGTTGAAGCCCAAGTGAGTAAGGAGACCGGGAGCCCAGAGTGGCCCAGACAGAGACCAGCACAAAGGCGTTGCCTGATGACACGAGGGAGAGGCAGGAAGAGCGCCAGAAAAGCAGAGGAAAGGATGGCTCGATAGGAAGCTAAGAATTTGAGTCTAGACAGAAACTAAAACCAGGAAATATATACTTTCAATACTGACCCTGAATTACGTTTATGCTGCTGAGGACCTTCAGGCCAGTTTCACATTATTCACACTTGCTACAAGATACGTGCTCCATTGTCTTACTGGGGCTTTCTGGACTCTAGACAAACTTTTCAGTTCCGAGCCCTTACCGTTTCTGCGTACTTGAGGCATGAACAGCAGCAGAGGCAGAGCGCTAGAGATTTCTCGATCCTGACTCTTGAGTGAAGGGGGAACCTAAGTCTCAGAGAAGTGCCAGAACAACCTGTGGTGTGAGTTTATAGAGAAGGAAGCAAAGCGAAGAGTAAGAAGCAGCAGCTGAGGCACAGAGAGGGCTTAGCTTTCAGCCCAAAGACCTGAGCTCCACGACTCACCCGATGAACGAATCGGAGCGAGGCACCAGCTTTCCGCAGGCCTCCGAGGTGGGTGACTCTGAACTGGAGAGCTGGCCAGTTCCCTGTGAGCTTTAAGGTTCTATGAGCTTTCAGTTAATGGTAGGAAAGAAGAATATGAACTATGAAAATATTAGAAGAATAACAGCAAAACAATAGAATGAAGTTTGTCTGGAGCCATGCTGGATGGCCCGCCACCAGTAGAAAGAGTCCCGGTGGGCAAACAGTGCTGTTGGTGGATCTATGAGAAGCTTCAAGTTCAAGATTCACCACTGGTTAGACAGGCTGCTGGGTTCTAATCCTGACTTCTTTATAGGCTTATGAGGACTACCTTCCTACCACGAGTTATAAATAATGCTCAAAAAAAAAAAAAAAAAAAGTAAATTTAACTGAAAATGGTTCCCATGACATATTATTCCTGTATAATTTTATGATTCATGTGCTACTTAAGCTAAAGAACCAAGACATGCCCAGCATCAGCCAGGAGGTGATAAGGAAGAAGAGAAATCATAAGCCTTCCAATCGAGGCAGCCCACGTGGAGAAGGGAGCTGGCGTTTTCCCATCGCTGCCCCGAGAACCGCTGGACAAGCAGAGAGACAGCAAGGGAGGGGCAGGAGAAGAAAAGATTCTTAGCTGAGTACAGAATAAGACGTTCTTTGCTTATCAAATATCTCCACAATATCAGAATAGTTTAGGAAAAATACAGACATTTTACACACTGGATCACAAGGTACTCAAAACTTAAAGGTAAATTAAAATCTAACAAGTTAAGACACGAACATCTAGAAGTAAATGTATAAAGACACCCATGGTTAACTATTCAAATAGATTAGTAATATTTGAGTCACACGCTCACCTTCTGAGAATAAAACTGATGAACAATCAAGCCCTCCAGAAAACAGTCCTGGGGCTTCCCTGGTGGCGCAGTGGGTAAGAATCTGCCTGCCAGTTCGGGGGCCGAGTTCAATCCCTGGTCGGGGAAGGTAAGACTCCGCATGCCCACACGCTGCAGCCACCGGAGGCCGCATGCCCGCAGCCTGTGCTCCGCCCGCAACAAAAAAAGCCACAGCAGGGAGAAGTCCATACGGCGCAACAAGGAGCCCTCGTCTCAGCCAGAGAAAGCCACGCACAGCCAAGAAGACCGAATGTAACACTGCTTATGTTTCAGGTGAGAGTAAGAAAAACGCATCAGATACAAAGCAATAATGGAAACCTTGGCCACCCTCTGTAAGTTAGACTCACTAGCATTTAATGAGATTTTGTTGAGTCACATGACTTTTAAAAAAATCTATTACAAAACTAGGTGGAAAACAGGAAAATAGGAAGATGGCTGGAAAGAAAACGGCCTCTACTATCCGACTAAACACAGTAAGAGGCTGAGCCTAATCAAAGACATCGAGGGACCAAATTATGCATCAACTTACTCAGGTATCTGCTGGGCAGTGACTGTGTGAAGCTGGTTAAATTCAAACAGGAAAGGTTCTGATTGATTAGAAGATCCTTCCAGCCCGTCAGCGTGAGAGACTATTAAACCAGACTGTGAGGGAAAGCTGGAGGCCTGAGATCTTAGACACAATAGACAACCGCGTGACCTGGGTAATTTAGAGTCACCTGCAGCTGGAGGCCTTCGGAAAAGTGATGGGAAAACATGGCATTGGTCCTGGATCGGTCAGGACCTGTCGGTTGCCCCTCCCCTGCTGAACTCACTGAGCTCCCTTAGGAGCAAAATCAAAGACGAGTTTCCAGTTCCTTCTCTCAATAATCACTGCACACTGTTGGGGCACACAGAAGATGTAGGCCCCATCTATATTCGAGGTGTTAGTGTCCAATCACACCCTGGGGCTGGCCGGGGTCTTTACTCATGTACAGAAGAGCGGTCATGGCAGGAAGGCGTCCAGCTTTGAAGACCAGGCGGTCCCTAAACCCGTGGGATGGGGCCACGCCACGGCGCTCATGAATGACACAGACACCAAGCAAACAATGCTTCTTTCAAGGACCCTCATTCCGGCCAACAATTCTGCCTGACACTTAACACATGACGTCACATCCTGAGTAACCATGACACAGAGGACATGAGTCACCGCGCTCTTCCTGCTAAAATGCAGCCAAAGGCGAAAGAATTCATTCTTGAAGTTGTCGGAACACAATGGAACAGCGATACTGCACGTGGTGTGTGTCAGAGAGGCCCTCAGAGCGAGACCGGGCTCCTGCTCCATGCTGATGCTCTCGTTTCCTGATGGGCTGACATGACTTTTAAAATAGGAAAGAGAGACATGGAAGAGGAAAGGGAGGGAGACTAAACAAGTGACTACAAATAAGGAAATGCTAGGCTAAAAGCGAGCTGTGCTCTTACGGAATGGAAGCAGGGGGCTCTCAACACTGCCCCGACGCAAGGATGGGGGCAACAGCTGTCTCAAGCGAAGGAGAGGCCTCTTTTCATTCATCAACCATTTCTGATACATTAAATACGATCATTTTATGCTCCTGATTGCTCCACTGTGTTAAATGACAAAACAGGGCAGAGCAAGAAAATGAACATTATATTATTTCGCACAAACACCGCTGTCCAGAACTATTTAATCCTTTCCTAATAACATGGTGAAAAAAAAAATGTTTAGCACACTTTGAAGTATTCCAGCACAACAAACCTTTTCTGAAAATGAAAAATATGTCAAAATAAGATACTTGGGTAGATAAGTAATATTTTATTTATTTTTCCTATAATTTAGATGACTTTGTATCTAATTTTAAAAAATACTAAGTGGGAATTTTATTTTCTTACATTTAGGTATTAAATCAGACAACAAGACTTGAACTTCAGCTTCTAGAACACTCCCTTTCTACAAACAAATTGGAAAAACAGATTTTGGATCAGACCAGTGAAATAAGCAAACTGCAAGATAAGAACAGGTAATAAAAATATAAAGAGACATATAATCCAGAATCATATACTTTCTAGATATGAAAGCCTATTTCAAGTGATTATTAACTATAAATAAGCATGGCTTTCAAAATGCCGAATTTCCTACTATACAGTGCAAGGATCAAGAGTTGATGGGAACGTAGGGAGAGGGTTTGGAGAAAAAGACCAAAATGGTATCACCTTCTAAAACAGTCCTTGACTTTTTTTTTTTTAATTTTAAAACACTCTGGGCCTCTTAAAGATCCTCTTACATGAATCCTCCAAATTTTGCCTCAGGATTGTACATCAACCCACGGAAAACTACTACTGAGGCATTTTGATATTAACAAGTTCCTTGCCTCTGAGAACTTAGTTTATTTCAATGGAAAAGGGTCTACAGCAGGAAAACTACACCTTATTGTAAACCAATGCACATTTCATGATGCAATGTTTATTTTTAAAGCATATGCTAAAGTAAAAACAAAAGTTAATATTAAATACAGTTATGTTAATATCTAAATAAAATGTTAAAACCTCTCAAAAAAAACTGATACAACAACCAAGATTATGGGTGACCAGTGGGGACTGTTTTCATAGGCTTACTCAGGTGGGGACGTAGGAGGGTAATTCCGTTCACATTCCGGGTGTGCGTATTTCCTTGTTTCTAATCAGCACATGCATCTATGACATGTAACAACATACTGTTACACAACTACGTAATTCTTCATTCATAGCCAAAAATGATGGCACACTTACTATCTTATGATCATTCTTTCCTTTCATTGAGAACTAAACTGAAACAATTCTGTTCCGTGGGTTAACAGACTGAATCCATTGAAAGTTTTGAAAAGCAAGTCGATTTTTTTTTGGTGAACTTTTAATTCGGTGAAAATTGTTTTACAGTGCTGTACTGGTTTCTGCCACACAAAGCCACAAATCAGCCATGATTATACATGGGTCACCGCCCTCCCCTCCCGCCAGCCCAGCCCTTTCGTTGTCCCAGGGCAGCAGCTGGGCTCCCTGTGTTATGGCGCACAGCAGCTTCTCACCAGCCACACGTGCCCACACACGTCAGTGCTGCTCTCTCCGTCCGTCCCACTCTCCCCTCTCCCCATCACGCCCACGCGCCCCTTCTCTATCTGAGTCTCCACTCCTTCACTGCAAATAGCTTCATCGATACCATCATTTCTAGGTATTCCATAAATAAGCATTAATACACGATACTTTTCTCTTTCTGACTTACTTCACTCTGTAACAGGCTTGGGGTCACCCACCTCACTAGAACTGACTCAAATTCCCTTCTTTTTTGTCGCTAAATAGTATTTCATTGTATATATGTACCACATCTTTATCCATTCATCTGTACCAAGTAGATTTTTATCCTAACTATTTTAATGTTTCACATTTCTCTCTTATGAAAAGTAATTTAGCCTTGTTTAGTGTTCCCCTGAGTGGGACACTCTGGTGCTGGACGTGGTTCCCGCCTTAATTCCTGCGTTAGTATGCTCTGGCGCTAAAATGATCACTTACATGTGTCAGTTGTGTTACCCAGACCACAACTTTATGAACAGTTTTCAAATGGTATTGCCTTTTGTCTAGAAAAGTATGCATCTAATTCTCAATTCAGATACACTGCTTAATATTTTCACTTATCACAATATGCCATTTTTTTCAGCCTGAATTGCTGTGAAACGCAGCCTGAACTGCTGTGAAATGCAATCAACAACTTTCACTACATTTCTTAATCATTCATAATTTGATAAAATTCTTTCGTATGTTAAAGTTTTACAATGTACAAAATAGTGATTCCAACCACACAGGAAGCTGCTGTGTTTTCTGATAATTCTTGCTTAAATGATCCTTCACATTCCTCCCTCCCCCCCTTAATCCTACAGTTTTCCCCTGGTTAACTGACATTTGACCAGTAGTGTGCTCTTCCAATAATTTCAATCCATTTTTCATGTGAGTTATTTTTACCATCTGATTCACCAGGGAAGCCCCTATTTATGAGTTATTTTCAAACATCACAACATTTTCTCCATAAAACCACTCTGCTGAACAAACATCTCTAACAAACTAAAATCCTATGTCACTTGCAACAGCAGAGCTCCACACCTGAATTACAAATATCTAACTCAGACTGGTGGCACAGGGGTAAAGAATCCACCTGCAATGCAGGAGATGCAAGAGATTCAGGTTCAGTTCCTGAGTTGAGAAGATCCCCTGGAGAAAGAAATGGCAACCCACTCCAGTATTCTTGTCTGGAAAATTCCATGGACAGAGGAGCCTGGCAGGTACTGTCCATGGGGTTGCGAAGAGTCAGACAAGATTAAACAGCTGAGCACACACACCTCACTCAGACTGGAGCCACAGAACTGTTTCTGACGACCTGCCATAGTGAGGATACTGAAAGACGTAGCTTTAATCAGCAGACTTATAAAAACCATGCATAACGAATCTACACCTGCAGAAGAATAACCTTTTTAGCAGCTGCTAGAATCATGTTCTGTTTTGACACAATATGAAATGAAATGGCAATAATGTGTTTCTTTTCTCAACAACTTTAAATAAATAATAAGAAGGTCGTGTTGATGATTTTATAGCGTTCAGTGAGTCTGGCATGCTGTCTTCAGGTACCTTAACATTTGAGGCTAGCCTAAGATGTGGACTAGCCTAAGGTTTCAGCTGCAGATTTCATCATTACAAAAATTGATGAATGTGTTGCACATTTGACAAACCGTATTTTAAATTATCTCCAATAGTTCTCTCAAAGTGTGATCGCTTGCTTCATGAAACACGAAGTACTTAATTCTTTTCCAGTGAAGTCAAATTACTTAATAGCATCAACATCTTCCTGAAAATAACCATGAGCTGAAGTTGAAAATTACTACTTTCAAGGACACGGCTCTGAGATCTGATCTCTGAGACTCTTTTAAGCTTTAAACACAGAGATATGTGGTCCTGCCCCTAGCTAGTCTGGTCTGGGATGGCCTGATGCCGGGCTTCACTCTTCAGCACCTGCTTGTATGTAATTTTGAGACTCAATCTTTAAGCCAGGATGTGACTGATCTCTGGATTATACTGGCAGAGATTTGGGAGAAAGAAAAAAATTGACAATTGGACCATGATAAATTTAAGAGCTGCAACTGAATTTAATAATAATTAGTATTAATACTGATTATTAATGCTTATAGGTAAGACCTGGAATGGGTAGTTAGGCCCTTAGTTAGCTTAGTAATGCTTCCAAGGTTAAAGGTTCAGAAAATGTTACTGTCCTCCAAAAAGGAATAACAGACTCACAGATTATTTGAACTAGAAGGGGTCTCAGAGATCATCATCTAATCTAAAGCCTTTATTTTAGGTAGAGATTCATGACTGTAAGTGGACTTTCCTACAGACAGAGTAACACCGGGGGGTCACGTGCAGAGGTGGCATTCTCAGCCCGGAGCTCTGACCCCCAGAAGTTCCCAACACCGAGTTATAAAGTAATCGGATGTTGCTGGAGCTGTGAGGAGGCTCTCAAGCGTGCTGAGATCAGACAGAGGACACATGTATGACATAGGCATGAGGAGAAAGTGCCCTGGTGAAAATGTAAGGTTCATGACTAGAAGTTTCCACCGAGGGCACCTTCTCAATGCCCACGTTCCTCTTGAGAAATCATGGTCTCACAGGCAGTGCATGTGGAAGCTTCTAGTCATGAACCTTACATTTTCACCAGGGCACTTTCTCCTCATGCCTATGTCATACCTGTGTCCTCTGTCTGATCTCAGCACGCTTGAGAGCTTCCTCACAGCTCCAGCAACAGCTGATTACATTATAACTCCTGTGACATCTTACCAGAGGGCCCTGCAGAAGCAGAAATTCCATAAATATAAGCGACTGTATAAGGATTATGAAGCTGATTAGATGTTTACCAAGCTCATGGCTTTGATGGTGATCAGAAAACCCTTCACTAACTAACAATTATTTCCCTTTACAAGTTTCCTGGAAAAGAAAGTTCTAGATATGGAAGACAAGCACATAGTTCAACTTCGGTCAATCAAAGAAGAGAAAGATCAGCTCCAGGTGTTAGTATCCAAGCAAAATTCCATCATCGAAGAACTGGAGAAACAGCTGGTGACGGCCACAGTGAATAATTCAGTTCTCCAAAAGCAACAACATGATCTGATGGAGACAGTTAATAATTTACTGACTCTGATGTCAACATCAAACCGTAAGTCAGGTTTACATGTAAGTTTTTCCTCTGTTTTGTCATTAGTCAGCGAAACTTCAAAAATTCATTGAAAAAAAAAAAAAAACCTTTCATTTTCCAAGAAAGGTACTATTTCTCTTACATAGTTCATATGAATACTTTATAAGGGTCTCAATACGGAACCAATTAAAAAGAAGGAGAGGGGAAGGGGAATATATATTTATACTAATTAAATATTACGAGGCAAACCACCTCAAACAACCTTTTTGTTCCCGGGCTCGGAGAGCCTTCTTTCAGTTAGTTCCATTGCTAACACAGGTGTATAGGGCAGGCCGAGTTACTAAACCACATGCTTAGTTGCTCAGTCATGTCCGACTCCTTGAGACCCCATGGACTGCAGCCCGCCAGACACCTCTGTCCATGGAGATTCTCCAGGCAAAAAATATTGGAGAGGGTTGCCATTTCCTTCTCCATTACTAAAGCAGAATGGACATTTATTTTTATTTTTTAGGAGAGAAGAATAATACTAGGCCCATAGGGTTGTTGTGAAGGTTAAATGAGACAATGCTTTGCGTAAGACCGGTATCCAAGACACGCCAAGGTCCTGCTCTCACACACCCGTAACAGCATCTCTCCTTCCTATTCCTGTTTTATCCTTCAACTTCTGTATTAGAGGGAAGCAGGGATACATCTTCCGTCATTAACTAGAGAGATGATACCCAACCTGTGCGGTATTTTAAGATTGCTTTTTCTCAAACACTGGGTCTAGCTCTCACTATGGCCTGATGCATAGAACCCTTCGAAACGTTTTCGTTCGACACAGATGCACTTCACATGCGACTCATGTAGAGATATTTCTTCATTTCTGTGAGAAGTATGTTCTCACGTTTCCCTTGAGTCATATAGTTATGCCCACTTCAGTAACAGACGTTTAAACAAGGTTTCTACTTAAACCAGGAAGCAGACAAACAAGCATGACCTGTGCTACGTGGCGGGCCTGCAGTGCATGCCTTCCAACGAGAGTCACACTCCCTTGTAATTTTGAAAAATTTGCATTTTTCACACGTGTAGAAAAGGGAAAGACAGTCACCTGCTGCCTGGCAGGACCAAGACAGTGTGAGGTGCTAGTTTTGATGAGCCAAAGTAGAGGAAAACCACACAGCTCAGATCCTGGCAGAAACAAACAGCAGGGAGAAAAGGCCGCAGGACGAGCTTGGTTCGCCCGCGCGCCTCAGCCGGCGAGTAGACGAAGCCCCTGCCCGAGCGGCCTGCCCGCCCCACCTGGTCCAGAGCCTGGGGTGCTGGTCAGTCTCTAGAAAGACGATAAACACATACCTGCAAGAACAGATGCACACAAACACTTTTTTTTTTTTTAATGTGGCAAAAATAAAAAAGGATTGGGAAGTCTGTTGAGAGTGAAACAAAAAATCTGAAAGAATTTCATAGTCCTAGATGTTTTACACTTTCAAGGAAGAATTTCAAAGACACAGATAAATAAATTTTAGGTTCCTCTTTAACATGTGGCGGACTACAGTCCATGAGATCGCAGAGTCAGACACGACTGAGCGACTAACACTTTCATTATACTTTAAGACAAGCTACTATGAGATGGTTGCTAAAAATCCAAAGAATATGGTCTAAAGAAATATTACTATCTAAATAGTTGGCCTCAGACACACAAGAAGAAAACAACCCACCCCACAGCCTAACTGAAGAACTGGCTGTGGGTGTGGCCACTGCAGAGCCAGCACCATTTTTAGGCATGTTCTTTATTCTTCTGTAAGCCCTTTATCTGATTCTGCCCAAGATGGAAGACTTTTTCACAAGTAATAGTTCACAAAGGGGGATTGCAAAGTACTTGCATGATGGGAAGGAAAAGGAAGTGTGGATTATTGGTAATGACCTTTGAGAATTAATACCAAACAGGCTGAAAGAGAAACTTGATCAGAAAGGCTTAAGAAACTAGCATCTCAAGATTAACAATTCAAATGTGATACAATCACAAATAAGTGCATCTCAAAATAATCAGCTTTTATTTTTTCACAAAATCCTCTTAAAAGCTTTCCTATTTTTGAAAAACAGCCTCATACTCCTTGCTCGCCAAGGACGAGCAAATCATCTTCAGAGACTGCGGGGAAGCATTCAAATCGGGACTGACCACCAGTGGCGTCTACACATTGACGTTCCCTAACTCCACGGAGGAGATCAAGGTAAGGCGCTGCCTCTCGTTTTCAGGCCCCTGGCTTGAAGCAGGTGGTTTCAGAAGCAGAGCAGCTGCATACACAGTTCTCACACCATGCCAGCGGCATGCAGAGCAAAGCAAGAGACACTGACCACGAGTGACTCGGAGCCCCGCCGCTGGGTACACAGCGCTGACGATGCTTATGAACAATGCAGAAAGAGCTATCTCATTCTGTGCGTCCACCTCCTGTGTAAGATAATCTGCTTGTGTCCCCTTGCATTTGGCTTGTTCACGCATCCTGTCAGTTGTTCATCTTGAAGTGTCAGACTCTGTTAGTTGTAAAGAAAATGTTGTCCAAAATCTGAGAGTTTGAATAACCATAGTTTATGCGTCAGTCCTTATTTCACGTAACAATGGTTGGTATTTCATTCAAAAAAAAAGCTCATTCAGTTTGCAACTAACTCACAGTTTCTCTCTTTGAGACAGCCACAGGCACTTTGATGTGCAGAAGTGATCAATACCCACTTCCATTTCATCAAATAGAATAGAAAAAACAGACACGCAGCAGTAGAGGTTTAATAAAATCAATCCTTTTTACTGCTTTGTCGGGGACATCCTGAAGCGACACCGGCTTTTCTTCTCCAGTTGCAAGTGTGTGACTGAGGAACACAGTGACGGTGTCCAGTGTTAGTTCATTCTAGGGTGCTGGCAGCTTCACCTGCTGGTCCTTTTGTACCATCTGTGCAAACACCATCACAGCCCTGAAGCCTGTGGCCTTGCTGCAGAGGGGCTTAGGGACCCTGGCGTAGGCTGTTCTTATCCCCTCTGATGGGCTTTTCTTCCCAAGTACGTGCATAAGTGAACCAAGAACCGGAACTCACCATAAGGAGAAGGCGGTGTACAGTTTAACTTGGTGTTCTTGGTTATGCTGGGTTTTTCAGGAGTGCGGCTCCTGAATTTGCTGTGGGAGATGTTAATGGGGGTGGGTGGGGTGGGAAGGGGGAGTCACTTCCCCAGGGAATATTTCAGTGTGGCTTCTATAAGGTAAAACAGCCTTACATGAGAATCAGTATGAAGCACTATATAACTGTGAGATGACTGTATTTGTTAAATGCCTATAAATATGTTTACAACTAACTGTAAAAGCAGCTACAAATTGAATGAACGGAAACACTTACGGAAAAGGCACTCAACACTGCATCAAAATGAAAATGTTAGAGGTTCCTGAAAGTATTAGCCTTTTGAACTCAGGATTATACTCAGTATTTAACATGGTGATAGAGAAAAACACTTTATAAAGAATTCAAACATCAAGGTTATATATAAAGACATTGAATTTGAAACAGTAACATATGCTTGATTATGAACTGAAAAGATAAACAGTCAATTTATCTTGAATAATACTTTCCAAAGAAATCTAATTCATTCATGGTGTTCTAAGTCAACCTTGAAAGCCAGTTAATGTCCTATTAGGGGGAGGAAAAAAAAACCCAAATCCAAACAGTCTATTGCCGATGAAAAAGTAATGAGCAGACTCTGTACCAAGCCTTTCAGTCCCCTTTGCTCTCTGGTTTTCAGGCCAACTTCTTATACACTATTGTCTGTCACCAGATGTTGGTCTGGAGGCAGGGGGACGGCGGGACAGGAGTGACAGGAGGAGGAAGGGGATGGAGAATGAAGTGGAATGATCCCGAACAGACGCAGAGGGACCAGCCGCCCTCCTGTGGTGTCATGCTTCCTGCCTCACTGCGTGTCCCTGCCCCAGTGGCTGTACCAGCCCAACAGCCGCAGTGCTGGAAGAGGATGATATATGGCTCTGGGGTGGAGTCTCAGGTGATGGCTGGAAGCGTTAGCATTTACACGCCCTTTTACACACATGCGGTAAAAACAACTCACTAAACAGCAGGGAACAACAAGCTTTGACACCCCCATTTTTTCATCTCTAAGATATACGGTCCAGATTAAGTTACCTCTGGATTCCCCTCCAGACTTCAGGCTCCATGATTCACAACCTGAGAAAGTCTCATAGACTTGGGCTTAAACTCTGACTCTGCCGGCGTGTGCCTCTCGGCAAGTCACTGCCCTGCCTGCAGCCTCTGCTCCCTCACCTGGGATGTGCTGCGGGCTCCCGTCTCACAGAGCAGTTTCGGGGTGACGCTGGAGGTGAGCACGGAGGACCGGGCTCGGTGCCCGCCATCCAGTAGATGGACTGTTCTGCCTGCCCCCAAGAGCCACGAGGGCCTTCGCGGGTGGCTCAGTGGTAAAGAATCTGCCTGCAATGCAGGAGACTCGGGTTTGATCCCTGGGTCAGGAAGATCCCCTGGAGAAAGAAATGGCCACCCACTCCAGTATTCTTGCCTCGGAAGTCCTAAGGACAGAGAAGCCTGGTGGGCTAGAGTCCGTGGGGTCGCAAAAGAGTTGGACATCCCTTTGCGACTAAACAGCAATAAAGAGGGCCATGGACAGCTTCTCTGTAGGGCGGGACACTCAAACTCACTCTGAATCTTCTAATTCAAGAAAAGGATGCTCAGCAGCTCTCTGGGCAGATCTTTCCCAGTTCAGTTCAGTTCAACTACATTTTTAAAGAGTTCATTAGATTTTTGTACAAGATAGACATTGCACGGTGGCATTTATCAGAAGCATTGTTGTTTTTGCTTTTAAGAGACACAGTGGTTTCCTTCCCTAAATTTCACAGGATACCTGACTCCTAACGTTTTCCCGTTTGCTGTTTAATCACTCGTAGACCATGGCCTCAAAGAGTTGAAGCATGACATTTAAATCGAGCGTTATTTGCTCAAAGACATCAAACTTGAGAGCAAGATACCAGGCCCGTGGACCATGCTGTGGTGTGCTAATCAGAAGCATTGACCGCCCTTGGGTCTGGGGCATTATCTGGGGACTTCTGCTTCTCTGACCTCGATGCAATCCGCTCCATCATTTTCATCAGTACCTCCTGGCTACATGGAGAGCTCCACTGAAGCATGATCTTCCTCTGGAAGCAGCATGAGTCAACTAGCCATAACGCTTCAGTTTTTATAAATGCTGTGTTTTTTCTTCCCCTCAAGCTGGACAAATATTGAAAAATGTTCTCATGATCCTATCATTGTCCCTAATGGGGTTAGAGGATAGTATGTCTCAGACCCCAGACCTTGGTCTTGAGTGATTTCTGTAACAAGATGGAATCATTCTCTGATTTAAATATCAGTAACTCATCAGGGCGATTCTGACACTGAAGAAGTGAGTGTCGTGGAATGAGGACAGGCTCACTGACAACAGCATGCAGGCCCTTCACCACCGGCACACCTTTTAGGGTAGGAGAGTCCACGTGTGTGCACCCTTCACTCCCGGCACACCTTTTAGGGTAGGAGAGTCCACGTGTGTGCACCCTTCACCACCGGCACACCTTTTAGGGTAGGAGAGTCCACGTGTGTGCACGTGACTGCTCAAACCAATGGAGCTTATTCGGCTAATTTACTAGAAGGATCTTTTAAAAGACATGTTGACAGAAGTCGGCGGTGCTGACCATCTCATGGACCAGAGGCAAGCGAGAGGCAGGATTATTCATGAACTGACTTCAGTGTGGAGCTGGGTGGAGGGACTTCTGGTCTATTAACAAAAGAGCCAAGCCTCTCCGTGTTTGGAAGCATGTGTGTGAGTCACTCAGTCGTGACTCTCAAAGGTCCCACTCTTTGTCACTGTAGCCGTTTCCTTCTCCAGGGGATCTTCCTGACCCAGGGATCGAAGCAGGGTCTCCCGCACCCCAGGCAGACTCTTTACTGTCTGAGCCATGAGGGAAGCCCAACTGGGAAGCATGAGGGAGTAGAAAACACATCACAGAATCGGGAATCAAACAGACTTATTCAAATCCTATATGCCAACACTTAATAGCTGAATGACTCTGATCACCTTAACCTGACTTTACCAAATCTTTTCTCCTTTCGAAAATGTAGAATTAAGAGTATCACAGCAAAGTTGCCGTGAGAGCATAGATAATACATACTAAGAACCCAGCCTGGAGCTTGGAATGGAGTGATGCAGAGCAATGATAATGATTAATAATAACATCAATTCAGAGTGATAAGGGGTTATCTTAAGCAGATCGATTTCATATGACTGATTAAGTGGGGAAATCATTTCATTCCTGATAAATAAAATTTTCTTTCATGGAACATACGTTTCCAAACCTAAGGATCACCAGGAAGGGGACCCGGGCCGAGTGACAGTGCTGGGGAGAGCCTGGAAAGGTGGCAGAGAGAGGGGGACGGGCGATCTGGTGCTGGGCTCCAGCTGCTGCGCTCGGCTGGCTCAGAACGGGCTGGCAGACAAGTGTGCTCAGTGAAGGGACAGGCCTGGGTGCACTCTTAGACCCCCGTTAGCCCCCAGTCCCCAGGATTTCAGCTCAAGAAGTACAGTTCACATTTAAACTTACTCTGCCAAAACCACCTCCAAAATTATCCCCAAAGACCATGGAGGACAACAAAGAAAGAATACTTCTCATTGGTTTTGAACCTTAACTTTCATATTTACTACCTTGGAGGCTGTGGGGAAATTTATCTTAAATTTTTGGAAAATGTCTTCGTTCTACTGTAATCTCATTATTTAAAACTATTTGTGTAATCTTATTTTCAGGGGTTTTTAATTTCATAATAAAATTCCAGCTGAGCTGAAATTAAGCGTGGATGCTCTTAGATCAAGAAGGAATCCCATGTCCTGAGCAAAGTTTAAACCCACCAAGTCCATTTAAAAGCAGAAATCAAAAGAGTAGGGAAGAGAAACACCAGGGGCCTTGAGCAAGGCAGAGAAAAGCGTGAGGTCGGGGTCTGTAGGCAGAACCGACAGGCCCCACTCGGTTCACACACAAAGCCTCCGGTCCCTCCTTCTGAGGGGTGAACCATGGAACCTGACTTTGATCCCACACTCAGAGGAAGCCTACAGCTCCACGGCATCATAGCAGTCTTAGAAGCTCTGCTATCCAAGAGTCTCCCTTTTACACAACTCTCTGGAGAGAGTTGGCAGCCACCATAGAGGTTTTCAGGGATGTGGACTCAAAGCAACAGATCTCTGCAGGCTGGAGATGAGAGATTTGGGGCCAACCAGCCAACGTGTCCCGTTCCCAGCAAATCTCTAAGGAACACAGATCTCTGGGTCAGCTGTCGGGGTGGGGCTCCAGCCTAGAACAGATGATGACAAGGTCCTATTTTCATCCACACGTCGTGTTCTGTTACTGTTTACTTTTCATCATCGTTTTAAATTCATGGTTTTCAATTTCCTTAAAATCCTTTGCCTCTTGGAAGACCACAGAGATTTACCCCAGAGAACCCCATCAGCTCTGGCCGTATTCTAAGTATCTCTGTTCATCTTAGTTCTGTTATGTAAGACGAAGACCCATGTCCGGACGTTTCCCAGGCAGTAACTGTGCGTTCCCGTTGCAGGCTTACTGTGACATGGAAACGGCTGGAGGTGGGTGGACAGTTATTCAGCGACGTGAAGATGGCAGTGTTGATTTTCAGAGGACTTGGAAAGAATATAAAGTGGTATGGATATTCTTTAAACCATCTGAAAATAATTTTCCTTGCGAAAACTAACTTTGAGAATGTGCAGGACTTCCACCACAAATCTAAAACTAACCAATGACTTTTGACCATTTTTTTTTGTTTTGAAACCAAAAGGATCTAACTGGTGCTTCTGTCACCACATTAAAGAATGGTCCAGTCGATGTAACGTAAACGAAACATCGAAACAAAGGCATGCGAAAGCTAGTGGGCTCAGCATTTCTAGGGGTAGACTACTTCACAGCATTTCACACCTCTACAAACTAAGGTGTTTACGGTGATGCTTCTTTTTTAAGATTTTTTGATGTGGACCATTTTTTTAAAAGTCTTTACTGAATTTGTTACAATACTGATTCTGTTTTATGTTTTGGCTTTTGGCCACCAGGCATGCAGGATCTGAGCTCCCCTACCAGGGACTGAACCCAGACCCCTTGCATTGGAAAGTGAAGTCTCAAGCACTGGACCAGCAGGGAGGTCCCTATGACAATGTTTCTACTGGGGGTTCTCCAAGTCGTTCTAATTATTCCAATACCAATCTCCTTCTGGTAACAGCTTAGCTTCTTAAAACTGATTTTTTAAAAACCTTATATGGAAGGTCCCAAAGTTTCACAGCACAGGAAGGAATTTCTGCTGAATGTTTGATGCTTGTTCTATGTTAAGTTGATGGACTACTGATTTCAAATATGGGAAGGGAAAAAAAAAAATAAGTGAAGTAAGCGAACTTTTCAACTTGAATTTCAGGGATTCGGGAACCCTTCTGGTGAACACTGGCTGGGAAATGAGTTTGTTTCACAAGTGACTGGTCAGAAACGCTACGTGCTGAAAATACACCTAAGAGACTGGGAAGGGAATGAGGCTTACTCGCTGTATGACCACTTCCACCTCTCGAATGAAGAGCTGAACTACAGGTGAGGAAGTTGCATGCCACTGAAGCGAGTTAAAAGGCTGGCTGGAAGTCGGAGCCCACTGTATTAACCAGCATCCGAATGACTCACAGGCTACCGTAATGGGGAAAAGCGGCATGTCTCTCAGAGTTCTTTGCTGCCCTTAGGCAAGTGTCTCTAGTTTTAGCATTCTAACGATACAAGGGGAGCTTTATGAGACAGAATCGTGCCTGTTGTGTCTGCTCTGTATCCTCAGAGCACAGATGAACCCTGCCTGGCGGTAATTATTTGCAGAATAAATGCATGTTGTGTCAAGATGCCATGCCAGTAACACAGCAGATGTATGTGTGTGTGAGTTGCTCAGTTGTGTCCAACTCTTTGCGACTCCATGGACTGTAGCCCACCAGGCTCCTCTATCCATGGACTTCTCCAGGCCAGGATACCGGAATGAGTAGCCATTTCCTTCTCCAGGAGATCTTCCCAATCCAGGAACTGAACTCGGGTCTCCTGCATTTGGCAGGCAGATTCTTTTTACCATCTGAGCCACAGGGAAGCCTAGCAGATGCATGAGTATGCTATTTCCCTCCAGAAGGTTTTAAAAGTTAAATCTATCTTTGTGAAGTTCAATCACATTCAGCTGCTGCGTTCCGCTCCAAGCTCAAGAGAGGCATGACTAGCTAGGTGGCTGGGCAGCTGGGTCCTCTGCCCTGGGCTGCAGGAAGACGGGCTGGTTCACAGCATGGCCTCAGTATTTGTGTCCTCCCACCTACTTGGCGGAGCTAATCTCGAATGTTCCAAGAAAAGCACGGGCAGTTCTGAGTGGGAACTGGCTCTTTGGCGCTAGAGTGGCCTGAGAGAGGAGGCAGAGCAAAGGGACCCACACCGTGCCGTGCGAGGCCAGGGCAGTGCAGGGGTCGGCCTGCCGTGCGAGGCCAGGGCAGTGCAGGGGTCGGCCCCGCACCCTGCCATACGAAGCCAGGGCAGTGCAGGGGTCGGGGCGTCTCGCCGTCACGTGGGGGCTCAGGACACCTGGTGCTGCCGGGGCCCAGGGGGACGGGGTGCCTGCAGGTGGCCCAGGAACTGGTCTGGGAAGATGCCACACAAGGGGGTTGGGTGCCAGCACACCCTGAGGGGGTCTGGAAGGCACTGGCTGAGGAAGAACGGAGGGGGAGGCGCGGCTCCGGTGGCCGCAGGGCACACGTGAGACACCTACTCTGCTGTCAGGCAAAAGAGAAGGTCCACAGCAGCGTCACAGGAGACAGATGTCAGCTGGCCTGCAGCCCTGGCTGAATTCCACCGATGCCCAATACAGAGCCTCTGCTCAATGAAAATTCCAAGGCCTTAGTAGTTTGGGAGGGGCGGGTAGGACCTGTGAATTTTAAAGTCCTTGAGCTAGCTTCTCGGGGAGGCTGCAATGGATAGCTCGAGAAAAAACGGGCTGAAAGCCGGCCTGCTGACAGCTATCTCGGAAGTGCACAACGTCCAGTGTCCTGCTGAACAGTGAGCCAAAATTCAGAAGCATTTCTGAAGACATAATGTCTGACAAGCTTTGACACGATCAGTCACTGGCTCTCATCACACATAGAGCTGGGCTGCCCAGGGTGGACCGGGGCTCAGATGAGTGAAAAGATAGGTGTCTGCGCTGCAATGCAGCCCCAAGGGGACTCTAAAGAGATCAAAAACTCAATGAAGTTTTAGACAAGAGTGGCTGGTCACTGTTTTACCTCCAAGCTAAATATTTTTCCAACTGGCAACAGTTAGAACTCTACAACAGAGAAATTAAAAAGAAAGAAAGAACACAAAAATTAAGGATTAGACTATTTACATAAGAAGATTTTACAAAATGGGTCATTACCCTTGTATGCTGACATTATAAAAATATTTTAAACTGTGATGGTTCTTAACAGATATTTCCTTTAGAAATGCAATCAATTTTTAGATACATGATGTAAAAAAGCCCACATTTGTTTAAAGCTCAGTTTAACTTACTTGACATTATAGGGCAGATACTACATTGAAAAAATTATTATCCTGATAGAACATGTCAATGTGATAAGAAAACTGAGATGTGACTAAAACTTAAAATAACTATAGATACTTCAGAATGCCAACTGAATGTAGCAGCTGTTTTTCACTAAAGGAATTTTCCCCAAATGTTAGAAACCTGAAAAAAATACATGTTATGGGAATGTATAAGTACATCAATACAATATGATTCTTTTTACTAAAACGGAAAACTATTTGTATATTAACCCTTAAGAACTGGTCACTTTTGTGGTAAAGAACTGCCTGCCAATTCAGGAGATGTAAGAGATGTGGGTTCGATCCCTGGGTGGGGAAAATCCCCTGGAGAAGGAAATGGCAACCCGCTCCAGTATTCTTGCCTGGGGAACCCAGAGGAGCCTGGCAGGCTACAGTCCATCGGGTCGCAAAAAGTTGGACATGGCTGAAGTGACAGAGCACACACACCAACATTCTGGCAGTTCCATACAGACACTAAGATGTAATTACTAAATGTCAGCATTGCCTCTCTCACCATTCCACTGTGGTATAAACGAGATGGGTACCAATTTACAGCAATTTCGAGAATGTGGCTATTCTTGATAAAGTTTTGAAAAAAGGCAACTTTAACCAGTGGGCCACACAACAGAAGGCTCTAGAGGGAGTCATTCATCTTAGTCCTGCCTGCGATTAATGAGACGGGCCGGGACAGAAAGTTAAGTCCTTCTGTTCTGTGGCAGCCTGGACGGGAGGGGAGCATGGATACACGTACACGGATGGCCGAGCGCCTTTGCTGTCCCCCTGAAACAATCACAACATTGTTAATTGGCTATACCCCAAATACAGAAGTCTAAAAGAAAAAGGAAAGTGCTTCAAAACCCCAGAGATGAGCAGAACTGATGTGAACACGTTACAACAGCATACAGAGGTTGTGCTAGAGCCCAGGGTCATGACGGAAATACAAGAGGGGCCTGAAATCAAGAAATTCAGTCCCTGCTTTGTGATGAGGTTTCCAGAGTTACAATATTACAAACAATTAAAAAATCTGAGTTACTGACACAGAAGTTACTCAGGGGTAACGCTTTATGGAACCTACTGGGTAAGGTCCCAGGCACCCTCAATGACTTCCTCCATAACCACACTCTGGGTGCCCCAGTGTGGAGCCCTAACAGAGGGGCAGCCGCGACCAGTCCCTACTCTGCCACGTATGGCGTGTCACTCTGGGCGAGTTCCTGGCTCTGAACCTCAGCCGTCCTACCTGTGAGACTGCAGGTGCCGCACACCCACCTTGGGGCTGTTCTGGGCACTGATACTCACGCGTGGGAGTGTGTGGTGTGGGCGCTGAGAGACAGGTTCCAGGCCAACCTTTCCTCCTGGCTCCACCTTCTGTTCCAAAATGAATTCCAAGAAACTGTACTCCTTCCAAGATAGCTGTCAGGACACGTGAGCTGGTGTTCGCAAGATGAGTGGTGTCTGGGGGGCTTAGAGAACAGGAGCGTCCCCAGGACGGGCGACTCAGAGACCCCGGCCCCAAGGCCCACACGGCGACACAGGCTCCGCGCAGGCTCTTGCGTCCCCTGGACCCTGCTTGCCTGGCCTGGGCTCCCCAGGAGCGGGGCACACAGCCCCCTGGCCCTTCTCCCCTCCTCCTGGGCAGGCATGCTGCTGGGGGTAGCCAGATTTTTGCGATCTCCTAAAAGCCAGAGGGCAAAAGAATTGATGCTTTTGAACTGTGGTGCTGAAAAAGACTTGAGAATCCCTTGGGCTGCAAGGAGATCCAACCAGTCCATCCTAAAGGAAATCAACCCTGAATATTCACTGGAAGGGCTGATGCTGAAACTGAAGCTCCAATACTTCGGCCACCTGATGCGATAAGCTGACTCACTGAGAAAGACTCTGATCCTGGGAAAGATTGAAGGCAGGAGAAGGGGACGACAGAGGATGAGATAGTTGGATGACATCACCGACTCGATGGACATGAACTTGGGAGATGGTAAGGAACAGAGAAGCCTGGCATGCTGCAGTCCACGGGGTTGCAAAGAGTTGGACCCAATTTGGCGACTGAACGAAAAGCCTGGGCCATCATCTAGAGTTTAATGAATAGTACGCTTATTGTTTCTCAAAGTCTGGCAGGTTTACTACAACACTATTCAGAAATGAGGCCGAGCAGCTACAGGCGCTGTTTTCCACCTGGTTCACTAGACTTCTACACCAAGTGCAGCGCTCCTTCCTGGTCTGCTGTGCTTCCCATCCCCGCTGGTCATCTTGGGCCTTTGATTACCATTTCCATGATATGGAAAGAGGATCCCTTCATAACGTATTTTCCCCTCTTTTGTTTATCTGAAAGCAGCAGGAAAATAAATTATAGGGCCCCGAAGTCCCTGCTGATGCTTGTGCAAGTGATACGCAGCAAAGGTTTCATGAAAACATTCCTCTTTGCCTAAGGGTTTGATGATAAGTTGGTTCCTGTTTATACCAGCACAAAAACATTTTGTCCCGGGTATGCATTAGTGCACTAACCGGCATAGCACACACTTCTGTAGAATGAAATTCTTCATTGTAAAAAACTTTCCACTATGATAAATCAACCACCCAAGCCAATTATGTTTTTGCCTTTTTTTTTTTTTTTCTGTTTTTCTTTGCATGCTCACAGGATTCACCTTAAAGGCCTCACGGGGACAGCCGGCAAAATAAGCAGCATAAGCCAGCCAGGAAATGATTTTAGCACGAAGGATGCAGACAACGACAAATGCATTTGCAAATGCTCACAAATGCTCACAGGAGGTGGGAGGCCTTTTCTCTCTTCCTATTTGTGTTGGCAAGGAAGGGTTTCAGAGAGTGAAAGGTTGGCTATTCAGACTGCAACCTGTGATCGGTGACAGTGTCCACATTTCCTAACTAGACGGACTTGCTCAATGCGGGGAGGTTTGTTTTTTGCTTTTTCGGACTGTTGAGTTTTACACACGGATGTGATATAGAGCTAGAACTGTCGCTAGGCCAACTGTGTCTCCTCGGGACCTGGCCCTGGCAGGGAGAGGGGCCATGTGACCCTGAGCAAGCTCTCCTGAGCTTGTGCTGAATATCAGGTGTGAGAAAGCCAGTTTAATTCCATTCTGCTTTATTAGAAAGCTTAAGAATTCGAAATGGCATCAAAGCAGTGATGTGGATTCATTAGTATAGGAATGTTTCCAATGAATATAGCTCAAGCAGGAACTTTTCAGTTTTTTAAAAAGATGTCATTAATATACAGCAAACACTTATAATGCAAAGAAAATGACTAAACAAGCTCCTTTTCTGTGCATCAAATTAAAATGAATGATAGTCCAGCTTAAATTAAGGCCTTTACTTTCAGGCTGTTCTCGCCTGCTAGTGATACCTTCCATGTTAGATCTTTCAAAGCAAAAAAGAAGCCACGTTCAAAAACAAATCTGATATAACAGTCACTTGAATGGCTAGATGAGTTCTCAGAAGCATGTCAGAGTTTAGTGATAGGGACCGACTGTTAGGAAACCTATTCTTCTGATTCCTAAAACTTTTAAAGTGGAATAACCAGAGCCAGTTAATTGTGACTGAGACCAGACAAAAGTCTGGCAAATGCTGTCAAAGTCAGTTCTTAAGAACACTGAAAGACTGAAATCAGCAACGAAAATTCTGCCAACAGGGCAGACTAAATGTAGAGGCAAACAGGATAACTGGCAGTGTTGAATTTGTAGAGGCCATGAATTGTATCATCAAAAATTCATTCATTATTCACCCAGGAAAACCAGAGGAAAGAGCTGAGGTCAATAAATCTCACAAATATGAGGGACTGCGTCAACAAGTAAAGGATCTAAACTTACCATATGTTAGCACTGCAGTGAAGAACTGTTTACAAGCAAAATGATTTATTTAAGAAAATAATTTGAAATAAAGTAATTTTCAAGTCTTTCAATGATACTGAGAGACGGAGGCTCCATTAAGAAACTCAGTCATACTGTTCCTTAGAAAATGTATTTATTTTATGTGTAAGTATATGGTGGTAACGTAAGCCTTCCTTATTAGCCAGGCCCCCTTCAGTAATTATTTCAACCAGAAAATGCTATTATGCGGATTGTGTAAAAGCTGCCTGTCTCCCCCATCGACCATAATAATCCCTTTTAAAGCCAACCAGGGGAAGGGGGTGGGGGAGTGAGCCCTTGGAATCCTTCCTGTTTGCCATTCCCACACTAAGCCCAGCTGTCCATCGGGCAACAGCGGTTTTCAGACCACCCGAACATCAGGAGCTACTCAGGAGAGTATCAGTGCATTAATAACCAAGGAAACAACAGATTTATTTACTCAGATTAAGATTTAGGGCTGACAGTGGAAGTGGAAAGCAGACGGGAGAGAGGAAATGCAGCCCGAGAGAGAGAGGGTAGAGGCCAGATTCCAAGCTGTGGTCTGGACCACGGAGAAGCCAGCTAGATTTTTGCATGTATAGTAAATTCAATAGCTGAGTCAGGCAGCAGGCTGTGGAATGAACAGACTCATAAGTGTGTAATATTCCTGAATATTACGAAGGATTATGAGCCTCACACACAGACGTCTTATCAAATCAGCATTAATCTGAATCAAGTAATGGAGCTGTTAGCCCCCAGGAAAGAATTTAGGCATCTGGATGGAATAATCGGTGACCGCAGAGCAGCATGTGACTATCAGAATAGAATATACGCACCAGAATACTTTTAAAGAAATAAAACAGGCCCTATCAGTACTTGCCCCTGAGGTAATGGTCACATTATTTTACTAGGTTTGGAGATATCAAGAATAGTTGTTATTTTTTTCTATATTTAAAAATTTTATACAAACGGCATCAACTGTGTATGACCTCTCAACACAATATGAAGATTTATCTGGATTAAGGCATGTAGATCGAGGTCACTCCTCTCCTCACAAACCCAAGGCCTCTGGGGAATGGTGTTACCCCAGACTAGTGCTTCAGGTGTAGGACGCCCCCCAGGAACCCCACTTTACTTTAGGGCACACACCACTACAGCCTTAAATTTCCTTTTTGTTTCTGGGACTTGAAGATTTGCTTTTTATCTAGCTCCACTGAGTACTTAAAATCTAGAGTTACGCTTTCAACAAGAAGACTTTGTTAGCCGGAGGGCAGCCTGAATCGGTCTGGCGCACCGCTTGGCTGGGACGGGATGGACGGTGAGCCTGGCCCCAGGAGACCCAGCTGGCCACCCGCTCTGCAGGTTCTGACCCTTCCCCACTTTCAGCTGTGCCCTGGCTCTCCCAGCCATGTCGGCAGGTGACTGGCCCTTCCCCACAGCACAGAGGAGTAAGGAAGCTCCTAAGAACGTGTGCCTTAGGGAGCCACGGCCCAACCAGCGGAGAGGTGGAGAGCCATGCTTCCCCCTGCCAGGTGGCTCTCCCCACACTCAAGAGCGGCCGTGGGCGCACGCTTCACAGGCCTGGGGTGCGGCTCTCCGAAGAGCCGGCATTTCCCACTCAACGCTGAGACAGTCTGGGCTGCCTGGCTCCTCATTCCTTCTGTGCTTCCCTTTCACAGGCTGGTGGTTTGACGCCTGTGGTCCTTCCAACCTGAATGGAATGTACTACCCACAGAGGCAGAACACAAACAAGTTCAACGGTATCAAGTGGTACTACTGGAAGGGCTCGGGCTACTCACTCAAGGCCACGGCCATGATGATCCGTCCAGCAGATTTCTAAGCTCTGGCACACACCTGAGGGACACCGTCTTGCCCCGTTTCCAGAGACCTGCCCCCAAAGCACTAAGAGGCTGCGCGGTGCCTCTGCATCCGGCTTGGACGCGCTGCCCGCTCTCGGTGCAGAAGCGGCCGCGGGCTCCAGTGCCAGCCCCGTGAGGCTGACCCCTTGAACCCGCATCACTCAGTGAACCGAAGCACAACCCCAGACGAGCCACAGCCTGGTGTGGTGACCCGGCAGAAAGCCTTCGGGGAGATAAAGCTAAGCTCGCGAACCAGACTGACAATTTACAGACCCTGTTGTCACAACCAAGAATGTTATGCGCGAGTCGATCAGTAAATAACTGGAAAACAGAACACTTACGCTGTGTAGTAGAGATAACCTTGGAACTGCATTTTTCCAAGCACTGTTTATAGACTGTGTAAATATCTATATGTCCTGAATTCAGCATCGCTATCATAATTAAAAGGAAGAAAAAATTCTGCAAGCCATAAAAATACATTATCTATTCAGGGATTTTTGTGAGAAGTGGTTATTAGTAGTTTTAATATTTGGAGAAGGAAAAACATAGCTAATGCATTTTTATGCCTCCTCTTAGGAGCTTTAAATTTTCATTTTGAGAACAGCATATTTACATCTGTATTGACAGCTTAGTTTTAAGTTAATGCTCAAATATATATATTTCAAAGTTTCCATGGTGAAAACTTTCAGGATCTCTGAAATTATTAATAGAAACATGTGTTCTTTTAGTATATATGAAGATTGTACTATTTTTTCCTGCCTTGCTGTTAAATATGAAGGTATTTTTAGTAATTAAATGTAACTTATTAGGTGAGATGACCACATTTAACTTCTATGATAATATTTACAGCATTGTAATTTGATTCTGAAACAAATGATTGTGCTTCACGACAAGGAAAATCTTGATTTTTAATGAAGAAAATTATACATTTAATTTCATGACAAACAGGCTTTCCTATCTTTTACTTACTATATTCTAGAGCAGAAGTCTTGCCTCTCTTCTACCAAGATGTACTTTAGGGAAGTAGGCTACAATGTAGTTTGTGGTTGAGAAACCTTTCCATTTCAAACACTTACAAAGCTATACTTCTCAAGCTAGATTCACCCCACAAGTTAGTCAGGGGAAAACCATAATTTGCATCAGCAACAATAACTTTTGGAGAAGGAAACGGCAACCCACTCCAGTGTTCTTGCCTGGAGAATCCCAGGGACTGGGGAGCCTGGTGGGTTGCCGTCTATGGGGTCGCACACAACTGAAGCGACTTAGCAGCAGCAGCAGCAACAATAACTTAAATCCTACTAAACTTAATCCAGTAGTCAACTTTAAAAAAAGTGTTCTGGGGTACAAAACCAAAATCTGATATTTATGTAANCCAGTGTTCTTGCCTGGAGAATCCCAGGGACTGGGGAGCCTGGTGGGTTGCCGTCTATGGGGTCGCACACAACTGAAGCGACTTAGCAGCAGCAGCAGCAACAATAACTTAAATCCTACTAAACTTAATCCAGTAGTCAACTTTAAAAAAAGTGTTCTGGGGTACAAAACCAAAATCTGATATTTATGTAATAGTATATGCAAATATTTACAGAACATTTCGAGAGCACAGATTTAAGCTCAGGACTGTGAAAACTCCTAGAGTTTTAACTCTGTTGAAGTTCTAGGATACAATTAATACTAACGACATTTGTGTAACATGCCATAATTTGGAAGCCATTTCTCACATATTCACATTTGAGTCAGATGTGAGGAACCTTAAAGGCAAGTCTGCATCCAGCGTTTACCTGTGTCTGTCTCACCTTACACTGTTCTACCACTACATTTTTTATCTAATTTATTTCATCTCCACATCTCCCCTTTCTGAACTTAGTTCCATAACACCCAGGTGTTGCTGAGTAGACTCTGAACACATTTTTCACCGTGCTGTACCTTCCCAACAAATACATTAACAAGCAAGTAACCTCCCCTCTCAGAACAGCCACTCTCAGTACGTGTAAGAAGGCACTGTAAATTTAACAGAGATTGACTGTACACACGGCTTTGTACCGAGCTAAAAAACATCTGATAATAAGAAAACATCCCTGCTCCAGAAGAAACCATACATTTTCATAATATCTCAATGACCATATGACAGATGCTGAGGTAGGGAAATGAAAATACAGGAAGAACTGGCAACAATACACTTTACAGCACTTGTCCATGTAGGCCGATAAGGTGAGTTTCAAAGGTAAACATCACTATGGTACTCAGTGTGACATATGCTCTCTCGCGGCAGAGAATGGGAGGAATGTGCATCTTTACTTCACACTTCAACTCCTTACCTGGTATTTCAAACAACACGTCTTGCTGAGAGGAATTTTTCCTCTTCTTAAGAAAACACTTATAAAGCCAAGACCAAATCAAAACAGCAATCTCAAAAACGGAAACAGAAACGACAACTAAATAAGCCCCAGGAAGGCAGAGTTCAATTTCTTACTATGTGACAGTCATATGGCATTCTCAAAGCTGAAAAACCTGGAGACGGGTCGCAGATTACAGATCATCAATTATCTTTCAGGCATAATCTTTTGAAAGAACAATCTGTTACAAACCAGCTAACATTTGAAAACAAAAAGCCAACTTCTGGACAATCTGCCTTCCAAACAAACCTGAAATTACCTACTTATTAATCTTTAAAAACACTGGAACCTGGAACTTTCCCACTAAGAATCTGAAATACCAGAAAGTCAGTAAAGCTTAAGTTTTAGAAAAAACACCAACACAGAAAGACCACATCATAATGCTAGCAAGCAACAATTTTTATACCTATCAGTTCTATCTGTTAACAGTAACAGCATTATTACTTGAAGTAGTAAGCAAGACATAATAGCACTTTCTCAAGAATCTTGTCCTCTTTCATTTCTGTGTTTCTCGATCCTAAGGATTTTCATAATTAAATTTTGGGGGATTATACTTCTCATGACTTTTTGAGGAATGGTCTCACATTTATTCTCACAAATAGACAAAATGTGTTAACTTCCGCAGATGTGCCATTTTAGTTATAAGCGTAATTGCTATTGATTTAATTTTAAAAACTTGAGTATGTATCTATGCCAATAATAATTTCTTAAAAATATCAAATTGCACTCATCATCATAAAATAATGTGTGACTTACAGGAGCTGCAGGGAAGTAGTTAGACAGTTCAAATGGCTCCTCGGAAATCCAGTGACCCATTTCCAAAGACCACAGTACCTGTAAGTGACAGAAGAAGCAGAGCACGTTTAATAAATCTATCAGGCTTTTAGTGGACAATAACCCAGCTTAAAGATACAGCAAAACAAAAACAAAAACAAAACAAAACAAAAAAACCCCAGCAGTAACTACACTCTACATGGATCTGAAGCAAGCATCTTGAACACCGAAGGGCTAGCAGAATCTTCAGGTTGTGTAAATGTTACAAACATTAATGAATGCTTGGTTAAGGAAAAACGTCTCTGGATGGCTAGAAGCCTGTGTTATTATTATATCTTAGTGAGGCCAAATACTGAACACCACTCTACTTCTAATCATGTGAAACACTACATCTTCCTGAATTCCAGTTTCCAATTTAGACAGTTGTTACAGACCATCTTAAGCAAATAACACAGAATCTTATTAATTAAAAAACTCCATATATTTGGAGAAGATAGATCATAAACCTAATTTCAAAGAGCAAAACTTCTGGGGTGTAACTTTATTTCTATCATTTGCTAATATCTTTAGGAGAAGTTTTCCATAACGTATTGGGAAATCCTTCTCACCCTTCAGAAGAGTAAAATGTCTCATATCATAAACAAGCTTTCATCATCATCAGAACATTTTAGAATAATCAAAACAATGTTTTCGTTTTTACTTCAACAACATTTGAGATTCTGCACTCATCTCTATGACCAAACTCCCTGAATTATCTGTGTGAATTAAACTACAACTAAAATAAACAAACTGAATTATATAACTCACACTTATCTTTTAATCTGCAATTTCCTTCTATTTTGCATTCAGTGATTTCATTCTATTTCTCTAGAGCTGTGATGTAAAGTTTAAGGGTCTTTCACAGACTTACTAGGAATGAAGTCTAAACCTTCCTTTTTGGTAGTTTCTAAACTTCAGAACCATCCATGGAATATCAGTCTGAAATATCTCCTTTTTAATATTAAACCTAGTACTTACCCAACATGGGACAGCATTTTATTTTGTTTCTAAGACAAAGTGAGTATGACGGTGGAATAAAGATAAGAACGGAATATAGGGTCTGAATGGCCATTCTCAACACTGGCCCAGATCTTACTTTCAACAGATGTGTTTTCTTATTCAACATCCATTTCTTTCTGCTCAAGATCCATTCATCTGTGAACAACTTATTGACACCCTACCAAGCTGGGTCCTGGAAATCCAAACCCAGACCCAGAAGGATTTACACTCTTGCAGGAGGCATGAGGGGAGACCATAAAGGCTGGTTTCTCCAAAGCAGTGCTGGGCACACTTACAAGAGGAAGCAAACTAGCCCAGACCGGGAGAGCCACGACAGCGTCCACAGAGGGGCTGACACTGAGTAAACGTTCACGAGGCAAAGGCAGAGACGGAGGAGAGAGGAGAAGGCATCTCAGCACAGGGAGAAGGCCACGTGTTGGGACAGCACGGAAGCAGGCGCTTTCTTCTGGCTGCAGTAGAGGGAGCTTTGGAAGAGGCGGCCAGAAAGTAGTGTCGGTGGCTCCACACGGCAGGGAAGCTTTGCTAGCACACCCTGTTTCCAGCCCTGTGTGCCAAGGACATCAGTGCAAGCACAACTGTTAGGGAGGAGAGTCACAAGACACGTCACGAAAGACACAACAAACAGCCCGCGGCGTGGGGCTCACACTGACACAATGGGAGAGGGGTGAGAAAACGGAGAAAATCTGCCTCCATTAGAGACAAAGCAATGAGCTGGGTTCTCAGGGACCCTAATCTTCAAACAGATCTGTGTGTACCTGGGCATTTTGTCATTGAATTCTCTTTTTCTTTCCCCCTGATTTTTACTGCATAACTAAGATTTCAAAAAAAAAAAAAAAAAAATATATCTTAATTCAATGAAAGAAGGTATTAGAAAATTTATAACTCTACACTGAAATCATATTTGTACACAGTTCTTTATGGGTGGTTAAAATAACCCACTGCAGTAACATACTGTTTGCCTTACTTTTTATCGGTCAATGTATGTTATCGTTTTCAGAGACACATTAGCTCCCTACAAACTCATATGATTAGCCCTGGAAATAAACTGTGGAAAGTTTGAAAATCAGGTTCATTTCTGACATAAAGCATGTGGAAGGGCAGCACAGTGAGAAACACAGGACTGCAATGAGAGAATCCAGGGAACCAGCCTTAAACACGGCTTTGGAATGTGAGTTCAAATGTAATCCACATTAAAACGTCAACGGACTTCAACAATCTCTGGGAGAAAATTTACGTTCTCTGAATGTGTCCCTTTCTAAATATTTTGAAAATAAAACCATCAGGCATCTACAGTAGCATTTTGGTGAGTGAATTAATACATTTAATTTATGCAGGCGTCCAAGGAATGAGTACTGTACAGAGATAGCAGCAAACATTAATTTGATTGTAATGAAATCATCAAATCAGACTGTACATTTTTTTTAGAGTGTAAATTTTTTGCTTTAGTGTTTTCATTAGCTAGATTTATCTTTACCTTAGTAGCGTATTCAAAAGAAGGAAAATCTACTCTGTAAGATGGCAGTGAAGGCTGCAAGTTTAGTTAAAAATAAAAGGTTAGGGACTTCCCTGGTTGTCCAGTGGCTAAGACTCCAAGCTCCCTGGGTTTGATCCTTGGTCAGGTAACTAGATTCCACATGTCACAACTAAGACCATGCTGCAACTAAGGATTCTGCTTGCCGCAAGGAAAACTGAAGACCATATGTGCAGCAACTAAGGCCCAGAGCAAATAAGTAAAAACAGTAAATAAACAAAAGTCAGTACTAAATAAACAAATAAAAGGTTAACTGGGTATATATTTCTCATAATAAACATGAAAGAATGAAAATAATCGAGAAGCTATCTAAAGCAAGAATGGGGCTGCGTGAATAGAGGACCAAATCCCATGAACACAGCCCTTAAAATGAGGGCTGAGTTATTTTCAGCATCCACTGCAAATGAATACATCTCTAACATTTTAAAAATTATTACTCTTAAAACTTGAACCCTGTTGATGAATTTAAATAGGACCCATTTTCTTGCCCTATTATTAGATTAATAGTTAACGATCAGAAATAATGTAGGACTGACTATGCAATTAATTCCATACCAGGCAAAACCCAAACAGTTTTCTCTCATTTTATATCCACCTCATCATTTGAACAGGGTAAGGAATGTAACTGGAGTGAACCCAAGCCAGACAATGGCTCTGAGATTAAATGCAGGTCAAAAAGAGCATCAGACACAAGGAAGAAAATGAAGCCTGCTACAATTAAACAGAGCAAAGTGAGCATAGCTTATTTTCACCATCCCACAAGCCTCAACGAAAACGATGGAACTAAGAGAAATGGGGGAAAAGGCAGATAAAACATGATGATGCTTTGAAGTTGCGAAGCAGGTGGGTAAGTGGTAACTGACCTGGAAGAGCAAAGAAAGCTCAAGCTTAAATGTCTAGAAAGGGAGTCAGCATTAAATTTCTTCCACAGATTACCAGGAAGGCAGGGAAAGTGGTTACTCCTAACCTGTGAAAATGCAATGTAGAACAGAATGAGAAAGAGAAATCTCCTACCTCCTGCCCACCGTCTTCTGGAGTAAGACTAAAATCAGACAGACTTTCTGGGAGCAGTGGTGAGAAGTAGGGACAACATCTACAGCAGAGCCCTCACCCAAGACACAAGCAGAGAACCATGATTTGTCGGGGAACCAAGCAGCTCAGGGAAAAAAAGATATACAGATAAGGACACGTGGACGTCCCTCTGTCAAACACCTCCACCTTATCAGAAGATTTATACACTCAGGCAAACAGGATTTCAATCAGTCCTCATTATTAAACATGACTTTCTCCTCACTGGATAAAAGCCTCTAGTATGAAAACAGAGAACAAAACAAACCAAAGGGAATTCCTGGGATGACAGTGACGGGAAGTCCCAGGATACCAGCTGCTTGGGAGACCAAGGGAAAGCCAGTCTCAAGGGGAGCAGAAGAACAAAGGGATTCAGGGGTGGGAACCCCAAGAAAAACAGATGGGACTGGAAAATTATCCGGTGTGCAGACAATTATGGAGAAAAAACTAAAATGTTTTAGAAATTTTTGCAGTGAGTTAGTAGTAGGCACATAGGAAAAAAAAAAAAAACTAAAAGTAACAAAAATGACTGTCAATGACTAGCTTAATGACTGTCAATGATTAGCTTAAGAAAAACAAACAAAAATTACCAGAAACAAAATCATAGCATCACAGTATATAATGTGGCTCAGCTTAAACAGCATTCACATAGTCACCTGTGTGTACGTTGATGTGAATGAGTGCGTATTTATATGCATATATAGCATGGCTAACAAAAGCCAGGCCACACTGGGTAGACGGGGAGGAGGCGTGTACGTCATAGTGAAAGCTATACGGTCCTAATTCTATAGAGGAGGGCTATAGATGATGTCTATGAGAGAAAAAAAAAAAAAAAAAACAGGAAAACCATTTTATTTAGAAATATGCAAATAAAATATCAGAAAGGTATTTTAGGAGAGAGTCTGGGCTGGGAAACAACATGTCAGGGAGTGCCATTCCTATTAGAGGCCTCATCAATTACATTTGATTCTGGAAACATTTTATTTGGGGTAATTTCACCCTTATGAAAGAACTGCGAAAACAGTGCAGAGTTCTCCGCCAGTCACCTAGATTCCTGTACAGTCCATGGGGCCGCAAAGAGTCGGACATGACTCAGCAGCTTTCACTTCACTAGATGCCTCTAACGTGCGAGTCTCCAGCTTAGCTCTTCTCTTAGGGAAGCGCGCTGTACCTAGAACCAGCTCGTCACTGTCTACAGAAACATCTTGGTGGACCTGTCACTGGAACTGAGATGATTCTATAGTTTAAGGAGAAATGACGAGTTAAAAAAAAATTGAGCTTCCCAATTCAAAAACCTAGTATCTACTTCCTTTTATTCAGGTCTTTAATTTTTTTTTTCTTCAGTGTTTTGTAGTTTCCATTATACAGATCCTGCAAATATTCTGTCAGATTTAAATATTTCAACTTCTGGGGTTGCTAATATAAATGGCATTAAAAAAACAAACAAACTGGAATTCCAGGTATTCATAGCTAGTAAACAGAAATACAACCAAATTTTGTATATTGACTTTGTAACCTGTAATCTTGCTTAACTCAACTTACTAGCTGGAGGAGTTTTTCTGTAGACACGTTCACATCGTCTATGTAAACAATCATGTCTTATGTAAAAAGACACTTTTCTTTCTCAATCTATGTGCATACTTTTTCTTGCTGGTTAGGACTCCCAATACAATGCAGAGAGGAGCAGTGAAAGCATTAAAATTGCCTGGACAACTTTGTGAGGCAGATTAATTTGGTTTATTATGAAAGCATAAACCCAAATTGTTCTTGAATATAAATTAATGTGTCTATGGAAACACAAGATTTTTTTTTTAAGTAAAAAAATCATCTATTCTTATTTGGTACTGGTGCTGGCTAATTATCACAGCTTTTATTAGGTTCTTCAACTCTCTCAGTTCAGTTCAGTTCAGTCGCTCAGTCATGTCCAAGTCTTTGAGACCCCATGAATCGCAGCACGCCAGGCCTCCCTGTCCATCACCACCTCCCGGAGTTCACTCAGACTCATGTCCATTGAGTCAGTGATGCCATTCAGCCATCTCATCCTCGGTCGTCCCCTTCTCTTCCTGCCCCCAATCCCTCCCAGCATCAGAGTCTTTTCCAATGAGTCAACTCTTCTCATGAGGTGGCCAAAGTACTGGAGTTTCAGCTTTAGCATCATTCCTTCCAAAGAAATCCCAGGGCTGATCTCCTTCAGAATGGACTGGTTGGATCTCCTTGCAGTCCAAGGGACTCTCAAGAGTCTTCTCCAACACCACAGTTCAAAAGCATCGATTCTTCTGTGCTCAGCTTTCTTCACAGTCCAACTTTCACAT
>SJYX01001352.1:173829-205163 GCA_006410675.1 Oreotragus oreotragus
AACAGTCACTTTGTTATTTAATCACTAAGTTGTGTCCTGATTCTTTGCGACCCCATAGACTATATCCTGCCAGGCTCCTCTGTCCATGGGATTTCCCAGGCAAGAAAACTGGAGTGGGTTGTCATTTCCTTCTCCAGGGGATTTTCCTGACCCAGGGATTGAATCCACATCTCCTGCATTGCCCCTTTATGGATCACTGCCTTGTTGTGATTAAAAGGGCTTGCACAACTCAGTGAAGCTATGAGCCATGCTCTGCAGGGCCACCTGAGACAAATGGGTCATATGTTTCCATATGGACACATGTCTCCACCCGAGACAGCGGAGAGTTCTGGTAAAATGTGATGCACTGGAAGAGGGAATGGCAAACCAATCCAGTATACTTGCCATGAGAACCCCAGGCAAAAGGATATGACACTGAAAGGCAAAAAGATATGACACTTAAAGATGAGTCCTCCAGTTGGGGAGGTGTCCAACGTGCTACTGGGGAAGAGCAGAGAACAACTACTCATAGCTCCAGAAAGGATGCAGCGGCCAGGCCAAAGCAGAGATGACATTCAGCTGTGGATCTGTCTGGTGATCAAAGTAAAACCTGATCCTGTAAAGAACAGTATTGCATAGGATCCTGGAATGTTAGGTCCATGAATCAAGGTAAACTGGACATGGTCAAACAGGAGATAATATCAACATCTCAGGTATCAGTGAACTAAAACGGATGGGAATGGTTGAATTTAATTCAGATGACCATTATATCTACTACTGTAGGCAAAAATCCCTTACAAGAAATGGAGTAGCCCCCATAATCAACAAAAAAGTAAAAAAAATGCAGTACTTGGGTGCAACCTCAAAAATGACAGAATGACCTTGGTTCTTTTCCAAAGCAAAACATTAAACATCACAGTAATTCAAGTCTATGCCCCAACCACCAATGCCAAAGAAGCTGAAGTTGACCAGTTCTATCAAGACCTAGAAGACCTTCTAGAACTAACACCAAAAACAGATGTCTTCCTCATCATAGGAGATTGGAGTGCTGAAGTAGGAAGGCAAGAGATACTGGGAGTAACAAGCAAGTTTTGCCTTGGGGTACAAAATGAAGCAGGGCAAAGGCTAACAGAATTGTGTCAAGAGAACACATTGGTCATAGCAAACACCCTTTTTCAACAACAGGGGGCTTCCCTGGTGGCTCAGAGGTTAAAGCATCTGCCAGCAAAGCCCAAGACCTGGGTTCGATCCCTGGGTTGGTAAGATCCCCTGGAGAAGTAAATGGCAACCCACTCCAATATTCTTGCCTGGAGAATTCCATGGACAGAGGAGCTTGGTGGGCTACAGACCACGGGTTGCAAAGAGTCGGACATGATTGAGCGACTTCACTTTCACTTTTTTGTTTCAACAACACGAGAGACAACTTTACACGGGGACATCACCAGATGGTCAATACCAAATCAGATTGATTACATTCTCTGTAGCCAAAGATGGAGAAGCTGTATACAGTCAGCAAAACACGACCTGGGGCTGATTGTGGCTCAGATCATCAGCTTCTCATAGTGAAACTCAGGCTTAAACTAAAGAAAGTGGGGAAAACCACTAGGTCAGCCAGGTACAACTTAAATCAAATCCCCTATGAATATACAGCAGAGGTGACCAATGGATTCAAGGTATTAGGTCTAGTAAACAGAGAGTCTGAAAAACTATGGACAGAGATCCATAATACTGTACAGGAGGCAGAGAACAAAACCATCCCGAAGTAAAAGAAAAGCAAGAAGGCAAAGTGGCTGTCTGAGAAGGTTTTACAAAAAAGCTGAGGAAAGAAGAGAAGCAAAAAGCAAGGGATAAAGGGAAAGGTACACCCAGTTAAATGCAGAGTTCCACAGAATAGCAAGGAGAGATAAGGGCTTCTTCAATGGACAGTGCAAAAACTAGAGGAAAGAAGGAGAAAGACTTGAGATCACCTCAAGAAAATTAGAAACATTTCATCCAAAAATGGCACAATAAAGGGCAGAAATGGTAAAGATCTGACAAAACAGAAGAGATCAAGAAGAGACGGAAAGAATACCCAGAAGAACTATACAAAAAAGATCATAAAGACCCAGATAACTGTGATGGCGTGGTCACTCACCCAGAGCCAGACATTCTGGAGTGTGAAGACAAGTGGGCCTTAGGAAGCACAGCAGACAGTAAAGCTAGTGGAGGTGATAAGAAACATTTCATCCAAAAATGGCACAATAAAGGGCAGAAATGGTAAAGATCTGACAAAACAGAAGAGATCAAGAAGAGACGGAAAGAATACCCAGAAGAACTATACAAAAAAGATCATAAAGACCCAGATAACTGTGATGGCGTGGTCACTCACCCAGAGCCAGACATTCTGGAGTGTGAAGACAAGTGGGCCTTAGGAAGCACAGCAGACAGTAAAGCTAGTGGAGGTGATAGAATTCCGGCAGAGTTATTTAAAATCCTAAAAGATAATGCTATCAGAGTGCTCCTCAGGAGGCGCAGTGGTAAGGAATATACCCACCAATGCAGGAGACACAAGAGACACAGGTTTGATTTCTGGGTCTGGAAAATCCCCTGGAGTAGGAAATGGCAACCCATTCCAGGATTCTTGCCTGGGAAATTCCACGGAGAGAGGAGCCTGGTGGTCCCTGGGACTGAAAAGAGTCAGACAACACTGAGCACACGCACGCACATCCCAGTGCTGCACTCGGTAGGTCAGCAAGTCTGTAAACCCAGCAGCGGCCAAGGACTGGAAGAGGCTGAGTCTCACCCCAACTCCCAAGAAGGGCAGTACTACAGAACGTGCTAACTGTCAGACAGTCACACCCATCTCTCACCTAGAAAGGTTATGCTCAAAATCCTGCACGCTAGGCTTCAGCATAGTGAATTGAGAACTTAAAGATGTTCTAGCTGGGTTTAGAAAAGGCAGGGGAACCAGAGATCAAACTGCCAGCACTCACTGAATCATAGAGAAAGCAAGAGAATTCCAGAAAAACACTTACCTTTGTTTCACTGATTATGCTGGAGTCTTTGATTCTGTGGATCATGACAAACTGTGGAAAACTCTTTAAGAGATGAGAATACCAGACCATCTTACCTGTCTCCTGAGAAACTTTTATGCAAGTAAGGAATCAACAGTTAGAACCTTCTATGGAACAACTAAGTGGTTCAGGATTGAGAAAGGAGTACAACTAGGCTGTTTACTGTCACCTATTTAACTTATACACAGAGCATATCATGTGAAATGCTGGGCTGGATGAATTACAAGCTAGAATCAAGACTGCTGAGAGAAATATCAACAACCTCAGATATGCGATGATGCTACTCTAATGGTAGAAAGTGAAGAAGAACTAAAGAACCTCTTGATGTGGGTGAAAGAGTAGAGTGAAAAAACTGGCTTAAAACTCAGTATTAAAAAAAAGTAAGATCATGGCATCCAGTCTCATCACTTCATGGCAAACAGATGGGGAAAATGTGGGAGCAGTGACAGATTTCCTCTTCTTGGGCTCTAAAATCAACACAGATGGTGACTGCAGCCATGAAATTAGAAGAGATTGCTTCTTGGCAGGAAAGTTATGACAAACCTAGACAGTGTGTTAAAAACAAGACATCACTTTGCTGACAAAGGTCCATAGGGTCAAGGCTAAGGTCTTTCTAGTAGTCAAGTATGGATGTGAGAACTGGACCATAAAGAAGGCAGAGTACCGAAGAATTGATGCTTTCCAACTGTGGTGCTGGAGAAGTTTCTTCAAAGTTCCCTGGACAACAAGGAGATCAAACCAGTCAACCTTAACGGAAATCAACTGTGAATGCTGATGGGAAGGACTGATGCTGAAGCTCCAATACTTTGACTGCCTGATGCAAACAGCTGACTCATTGGAACAGACCCTGATGCTGGGAAAGACTGAAGGCAGAAGAAAAGGGCAGTAGAGGATGAGACGGCTGGATGGCATCACCCATTCAATGAACATGAACTTGGGCCAACTCTGGGAGATGGTGAGGGACAGGGAGGCCTGCTGTGATGCAGTCCACGGGGTCTCGAAGAGTTGGACATGATTTGGTGACTGAACAACTCCTGCGTTGGCAGGAGATTCTTTACTACTGAGACACCAGGGTAACATTCACTTTAATTTCTCAATAGTTAACTGTCTAAAAAATTTTCTTCAGTAGTCTTAAAAATTAATTTATTCAGAGTATTTAACAAGCAAAGACATTAAACAAGTTACCCTTAATTTTTTGTGTTTCAAAAAAAAAAAAGGAAAAACAATAGTTATTTCCACGTATAAGAGATTTTAGAAGGTCAGGGTGAGAGAGAAGCAAAGTGTGAAAGGGATCTGCTGGTGTTAATAACCACAACTACAAAGGAAGCCGATGTAACTTACTTGAGAGCATTACTAATTGGCTTGAAACCATTTATTAACATTCACAATGTCTTAGTGTAATTGTAGTATTGTTTATTCCCAGTTTCTAAATAGTCAGGCTAATCAACCATTGTTTTTGGACTTGTCTCCAGACCATACCACCTACCTGTTAAAATTCAACTGCATTTTGGGACTAGAACATAGTGTGAACAGAGCACCCAAGGGAAAAAACAGGGGTGTCTGCTCTGTGGGAAAAGTCAACAACACTCTTTGAATACAAAGAGCTTCGCATTGCATAACATGCCAATTAAGTAATTAAAATTCAAATCTGATGGTTTAGAAACTTGTGTCAGAGATTTAATCCAAGGGAATCTAGCGGATTTCAAACAGGTTGAAAGTATATGTATTTTCTCCTTTAATTACTGAAAAGAAATAATTAAATTAAATAAATAAAATTAAATTAAACTTTCTGCCCTTCCATCTCCAGTAGTCATGTTACTGATTTGAGAGTTGGACCCTAAAGAGGGTTGAATGTAGAAGAATTGATGCTTTCAAACTGTGGTGCTGAAGCTCCAACACTTTGGCCAAGAGCTGACTCATTGGAAAAGATCTTGATGCTGGGAGATGGCTGACGCAGGAGAAAGGGACAACAGAGGGTGAGATGGTTGGATGGCATCATCGATTCAACGGACATGAGTTTGAGCAAACTCTGGGAGATAGTGAAGGATAGGGAAGACTGGCGTGCTGCAGTCCATGGGGTCACAAAGAGTTGGACATGACTGAGCAACGGGAAAACAACAATCCCTCCCCACATCAACTGGGGTTAAAAAAACCACACACAACCCTTTGTTGTAAGAGTCTGTGGAGACACAAAAACACATATTCAGCGTTTGCAAATTTCTTGTTTCCTATCCAAGAGTAACAAAACTGGTCACTGCTAATTTTAAAAATTTTAAGCTAATAACAAAACTATAAAAATAAAATTATATTTTTCTCATCAGATCTCACAGATTCTTTGCCTCGGTTATAAGAGTATTTGATTTTCCTGAAACAATAAAACCTTAAGAGAATGTGCTACTGGGTCCATTGCTTTTTTTCTAGAAAGAATAATGATATTTATGCTTTTTTCCACAAAGAGACAGTATCATGTGTTTAACACAGAACCCAGGCAAGTGGGTTAAACCAATGCCCATCTCTTTACAGGTCTGTGACAAGAGCCAAGTCAGTTAACCCTTTTATCATATGAAAATATTATATATTATTACAGATTACAAAAGTATCCATGTAGTTAATGAAAGTGCTGTGGCAATAAAGTTGTTTCTAGATTAAGCTTCAGGATAAAAAAATTGCGGCTATCAACAGTGTAACTTGTAAGAACCATATAATAGGATGCTTAAGTCCTGAACACTTTAGAGCCAGAAAACAGAGGAGGTCTGGTCTCCCAGAAAGACCAACTTGAACTGGCTAAGTTTCAAGGCAACGATGTTTGCTCCAAAGTAAGTATTTCCAACACATCGCAGAACACCAAGAAACGTTTTCTATAATGCCATCAAGTCACTTAAAAAAAAACAAGCCTGTCCAGTAGTCTGCCTTGGTGAGGCAATTTTCCATGGGATTTTAAACTTGAGGTGAAATTCACAGAATACACAAGTAACCATTTTAGAGTGTCCAGCCCGGTGGCATTTAGTTTACTATTGAGCAATCACCACCTCTGTATAGTTTTGAAACTTCTGGGTCAGGCCAGGGATACACCCCGTGCCCATTAAGTGATTACTCCTCATCCTCTTCCCTCTTCCAGCCTGGTTAACTGCTAATCAGCCTTCTGTCCANGTTTACTATTGAGCAATCACCACCTCTGTATAGTTTTGAAACTTCTGGGTCAGGCCAGGGATACACCCCGTGCCCATTAAGTGATTACTCCTCATCCTCTTCCCTCTTCCAGCCTGGTTAACTGCTAATCAGCCTTCTGTCCAAGGACCTTCCCCTTTCAGGTCCATCATACGAAAGGAATCTTACAATATGTGACCTTCTGGCTTCCTTCATTTGGCTTCAAGGTTTCAAGATTTGAAGGGAGACTAGCAACAGGTGTCAAAAAAACAAGCTTGTTTAATAACAGTAAATGAGTGCTGAGTGTTCTCTGGACACGTCCTGCCTTACTCGTCACACAGCTGGGGAACGGCAAGGCTGGGAACAAAATTCACTCTTACGCATTAATCTTTTCAAAACACAAAGAGATGGTGTGAAGTCACAGAATGAATATATCAAAGTTTAAGGAAGCAAAAAATCAAGATATCCTCTAGGCTACCTCTGGAATTAGACGCCAGAAAAGTCCATGGCCTATGGATGGAGGAAAAGCTGAATTCAAACCTCAAATTCACCATTTGCAAGCACTGTGACTGTGAGCAATCTACTAGAACTGCTCAAGTTTCAGTTTCCACTTTGAAACATTGAGGCTATCAATAGTATAACTTTTTAATACCCATGATGGGAAAGATTGAAGGCAGGAGAAGAAGGGGATGACAGAGGGTGAGATGGCTGGATGGCATCACCAACTCAATGAACATGAGTTTGAGCAAACTCCAGGAGAGGGTGAAGGACTGGGAAGCCTGGAGTGCTGCAGCCCATGGGGTCACAAAGGGTCGGACAAGACTTTGAACCACAACAACACTGACAAGCTGAGCGTCCCAGCAAGGCAGCTCCACACGCTTTACTTTTCTATGTGACTAACATCGTACCCATTCTCAGACATGCTTACTGGGCACCAGCTCTTCCCTATGTGGTCCTGAGACCAGCAGCCAAAACATCACCTGGGGGCAAATGAAGAACCCAAGACCCAGACCCACTGAGTCAGAATCTGCATTTTAATAAGATCCTCAAGTGATTCACAGGTTTTTAAGGTTTGAAAAGCACTGCTTCAGCTATCTCAAAAAAGGGGGTGGGGGCATGGCAGGAAACCCAAAACTTAACACTACCCATTTAACCAAAACAAAACAATAAGCAATAAAGTGCTAAAAATAAGTAGCTAAGAATTCTTCTCCCTTTTGTAAGAGATATTAACTTGACAGAGACTAAATACCAGATGGGAAGAGGGAAAAAGAAGCTACATGTTGATATGTACTTGAACGTTCTTACAGAAATGTTTGGCTATATCACACGCAGGCACTGAAGTTAGATTTACTCTGCTTATATTTTACCCAGTGTTTTCCAGGCTGCGAAAATGAAAACGGGTTATTCTTGGATTTCAGAGCTTAACTGCTCACAGTGAGCCACTTTTTACATATTGCTCAGGAGAGAGCAGGGTGACCCGTAATTTCACCAGGGTTCTCAAAAGTGAAGTCCAAACATCTTTATAAATAACACAAGCTCTACTTTTCTTATCAAAATGAAAACAAAGAAATAAATATAACACATTCCAATGTAACTAAAATAAATAGCAGAAACATCACTGTATGAAAACAAAGTAGAAATTATTATTGCCATCACTGACAATAAACCAAATATTATGGCTACTAAGAGCAATCACTGTTTTTTGTTCTTTCCGTGAATTTGAGTTGGGCTTCCCTGGTGGCTCAGAGGTTAAAGCGTCTGCCCGCAATGCGGGAGACCTGGGTTCGATCCCTGGGTCAGGAAGATCCCCTGGAGAAGGAAATGGCAACCCACTCCAGTATTCTTGCCTGGAGAATCCCATGGATGGAGGAGCCTGGAGGGCTACAGTCCATGGGGTCACAAAGAGTCGGACACGACTGAGCGACTTCACTTTCCTTAAATGAGCATCAGGTCATCTTATTTTCATGAATCTTAACAAGAAACACACGAACTACACAGGTACTTCTGTCATTTATAATGATGTACAATCTTTTTAAATGACATTTTTAGCTCAGAGGCTAGAAGAAATTCCAAGACTTTTAAAAGAAATAACAGTATGTTTAGTCACCCATCTGCTCACTCATTCATTCTCCTACAAAGTGCTGCGCCTCATGCCCCAGCCTGAGTCTTTGGCCACGTAAGACAAGACAGGCACAGCCTCTGTCCTCAAGAGCTTGTGATCACTAAACAACCGGTGTCTGCCACAGAGGTGCTGCCTTCACACCTGAAACAGCCCCGGTCTGGTCCTAGACCCTTGTGCCAAGGAAGGTATGGCCAAAACTCTCTCATGAGTTTTACTACCAAAAATACTGCTCACGGTTTAACAATGGAATGTTTTATTTTAAGAAGGCATCCATGTATTGAAGGCAAAAGGAGAGGAGGGCGGCAGAGGATGAGACGGTTGGATGGCATCACCGACGCAATGGACATGAACTTGGGTGAACTCTGGGAGAAAGTGAGGAACGGGGAGGCCTGGCATGCTGCAGTCCATGGGGTTGCAAAAAGCCAGACACAACTTAGTGACAGAACAACAACAAAAGGAAAAAAGTCCTGCGCATAAATTAACACTTATGTATTAGTCTCTCTTGTTTTGTTATCACCCAGTGAAACCAAATGAGCAACACATGGCTGCTCCTTGGAAGAAACACTATGACAAACCTAGACGGCATGTTAAAAAGCAGAGTCATCACTCTGCCAAGCAAAGGTCCCTATAATCAAAGCTGTGGTGTTTCCAGTAGTCATAAAGACCATAAAGAAGGCTGAGCACCAAAGAATCGGTGCTTTTGAACTGGAAAAGACCCTGATGCTGGAAAGGACTGAGGGCAGGAGGAGGAGGCAACAGAGGATGAGATGGTTGGATGGCATCACTGACTCAATGGATATGAGTTTGAGCAAACTCCGGGAGATGGTGATGGACAGGGAAGCCTGGCATGCTGCGGTCCAGGGGGTCGCAAAGTGTTGGATATGACTGAGCGACTAGACAACAACAATGAAACCAAGATAAACTGGCTACAGGAAACAAAGTCGGTGGAGATGCACATCTCTAGTCACTGAAGGCCCTCTGTGAGGCTGTGTGATACGGCAAATGGCAGGCAGCCCGTGAGGAAGGCAGGAAGGACCTTGTGAAGGGCCAAAGCTTCCCCTCCTGCCCCACTTCACGAGAACCCCTGACTGCATCTGTGAGTCTCAGGTCTGTGAACTCCCTGAGAACAACCAGTGCTTGACAGATTATCAGGTTATGCAAACTTTAATATTCAAGCACAGCATTATCTGTTCTTGCAAAAGAATACAGATCAATTCAAAAGAACGAAGATGTAGATCTATCACACCATCTAAGGCAAGCTGCTAGTTCAGCTGCAAAATCACTTTTACATACGTCTTATTATCTGATAAAGAAGAGCTGAGAAGGTTTTCTGTAAGGAACCTTCCAGGGCAATGAATTTTAGGAGAAACTCATTGTGTGGATCACACATAGTAAGCATCAGGTGGCAGAATGCTGTCAATTTTGTTTTGAAAGACATTACAACAGTTTTTAAAATTCCAGTACTTCTCCCATCAGCTCTCTTCAAAATGCCTCTATTCTCACTGAAGCCCAGTTCACAGAGGGGACTCGTGTAGAGATGAAGAGAGGTTAAGTCTGATGCTCTGCCCAGTTCTACGTCCGAGAGATGGTGAGGAACACGGAAGCCTGGAGTGCTGCAGTCCACAGCATCTCAAAGAGTCCAACACAGTGACTGAACAATAAGGATGCTCTGTGGCAATCTATGGTGACTCAGGTTAGAGCTCAGAAACCTTACAGAATGGCAGTTCACAGAATTCCCAAGGTCACTGACAGACATTGTGATGATGGAGGGCTGAATCTCATTTTCGAAAAGTCCCAGAGAATGAAATCACGGCTGCATTTTCTGGTGAAAACCTGAAGGTGAAACTTCCGTGCTGTTGCTGAAGGAGAGCACTGCTTCCTTGGGACGCCAGAGACACAGAGGAGTCTAGGAATTCAGTGGAAAGTTGCAAAGGTTAAATAATGAAGATGTAACTTTACGTGTAACTGAAGCTTTTTCTGAAACTGAGCTTTGAATTTGTGATTCAGTTCCACGGAGACTAAGTGGAGATCCTAGAATTCTCAAGCATAAAGCGAGGAAGAGATAATTTGAGGTTCGGGAAAGTTAAGAACTGGCACTTCTGCTTGGCTACCCCAAGTTAAGCAAAATAAAACAGAAACAGCGAGAGCCCTGAACGCCGTGTTCTGAAACGGATGGGCACTAATCAGGATGGGGTCGCTGGGTCTCTCACGTGTAGCCTTAAGCATTTACACTGCTTGCCGAACAGAGACCTCTGCTTTAACATACAGAACCTTAATCTGGTATCCCCCTCCCTCCTTAATACTTTGGCCACCAGATATGAAGAACTGACTCATTGCAAAAGACTCTGATGATGAGAAATACTGAAGGCAGGAGGAGAAGGGGGCAACAGAGGATGAGATGGTTGGATGGCATCACTGAATCAATGGACGTGAGTTTGAGGAAAACTTGGGAGTGGGTGAAGGACAGGGAAGCCTGGCTTGCTGCAGTCCATGGGGTCGCAAAGAGGTGAACCCAGCTTAGTGACGAAATAACAAGCCGATAGGTCCCCTTTCACATCTGTCTGCAGTGGTGAGGCTGCGGGCAAGCCTGCTCCTCCAGGGTGGGATGGGCACACCTGGTAGGCCGAGAGGATGGTGGATGGGGTGCCGGAGTCCTGCAGGCTGCCATTTCCCGGGGCCCCAGAGGAGGGGTCGGGCACTTTGCGGGAACCACACGGGAAAGGAGCAGGGAGGCAGGTTCTGTGTCAGTCCGCAAACGGAATCCATTATTTTAACAAGAAAAAAATGTCACAGTAGGTGTGGTCTGAGACGACTGCTTCTACCCAGTGCCTTAGGGTAGTAGCTTTATCAAGACTGTTTCAAAGAGTCAATCCTGATATTCAAATCAGAAGGGCTACTTTTCCTAGTGTCTCCACCACTAAACACAACAATGTTTATCATCTTACAGGGTCCAGGAGACAGAGGATGTGAAAATGCTTTTTAAAATGTAAGTACTTCATCAAAATATAATCTCTGGTACAGTCAAAATGACTTTGGAATCAAACCAAGTAAGATCTGAAGACCCGAGGTGGAGCTCTCACATCATCAGTGCCTTGCAGCCAATAAATGTTTGCTAGAGAATGCAGGAAAACAGCTCAGGAACCCTGGCCACAGGCACACTGCATAAGTACATTCTGTCTAAAAATGGTTCAGGGGTAATCCGCTCACTTAAGGTTTATAAAGAAAAGAGAGAAGACAGTTTCAGGATGTATTCCTCCTGAGCAGTCTCAGGAGGACAGGGATGTACCAGGGAGAAGGCCAGATTCCAGTCTGGTTTCGGCACTGGCTGTGAGCTCAGAAGGGTGACTAAGCATTCTTCTGAGCGACAGGACAGGCACGGGCTGCAGGGACTACCCTTCATTCTACCTCAGACAGTTGACCCTGCGCTCACCCTAATAACGCACATCTCTCAGATGCATCGCCTGCTGAGGTCAGTGTGGAAAAGTCCAAACGGAATCACTGTATTTCAAGACAACTGACCCGCCAGGACATCATGTTTTGATTTATGACATCCTTGACTATGAAGTGCTTCTCTAGTTTTCTGTTAAATGTTACACTGCCTTGAAATTTGGCTGCAAGGCTGATTAAGTTTCTAAGCCCTGAATTTGCATTTATAAGAGACTTAGCTTTAAGTGTCCCCATCAAGCCTTACTCAAAAGCAGTCAGAATCAACACTTTCTAACCTGAACACAGAGGCTGAGTCACTCCTGTGTGTATCTGAAAGGGGGACGGAGCAGCGTGTACTGGAAGCAGAGGGGAGAAGAAGTCGCAGGTCCCCCTCTCCTGGGACAGAGGGCACGCAGGTGGGGCGGAATCCAGGTAATGCCAGCAAGAGTGAGGCAGACTCTAAATAAGTGAAAGACGCTTCTTCTAGAGAATTCAAGGAGCCCCACACTTATACAAAATATAACAAACTAGTCTAAAGGGACACTCTGGTAAAACCAATTTCTCTCTTTTTCTTTTGTTTTACTTCCTGTCCCTCTTGAACAGGACACAGGCCGCCATTTCTATGTTTCTGACCGACAACTCAATCATGAAGCAGGAAAAAAGTGACTTGCTTTGCTGAAAACAGCAGAGTGAACAGTGGAAGTAGGAACTGCTGTAAACAAGCTGAAGTTGCCAACATGGTTTTCTCATACACACACACAAAAGATTAAGTAAAAATCCAAACTGAATTGTGTTATAAAATCACCATCATTTTTTGGATATGATAAACCGGGCCACATACAACCATCTAATTTTAAAGAGCTGTTAGAATTCTCCTTTACAAAAAATTTCCAGAGAATACCACACAAACCCTGAAATAAAAACATTCCCAGTGATGTTTTTCTTGGAGGCGAGTTGATAGCGCTCGCCAAAAGGAATATTTTAAGAATCCCCCAAATTGCATTGGGGACAAGCAGAAAGGAGGCAGACCACAGGGAGAGAGTCGTTCCTTTTACACAAAGATATGAGATCCTTCAGGAAGCGTGTGGATTCTTCTAGCACTGACCCGAACAGAAGCCGCCACCTTCGAAGCTCCTGTCCAGAGTCACGAACAAGTCGCTGACCGTTGTGCTGTGCGTTAAGCTTTAGAAACTACCCTGTGTGGCTCTGTAAACGGCAGGCTCGACTTCTGTCTCTCAGAACAGCTTATCATGTTTGTTTGCTTGAATTATTTTAGAAAACCAAAGGAGGCCATTCAAGAATCAGGGAGCATGTCTGTCTTATTTAAGATGGAGTTGGACAGAAAAGGGGTTCAGTTCGTGTCTATGGTGTTTCCCAAGGCCTTCATCTATAAGCATCGGTGAACACGTCACACACCGCCCCCCCACCCTCCCCCCCCCACCACTAGAGGAAGCCTCTGAGTCATCACAATTACATGACCAGGCATTTTTCTTTAAGCCGCAGCGTATCCTGTGCTTTTCGGTTTCCCAGGGGTTGGTGTTTTCCANAACACGTCACACACCGCCCCCCCACCCTCCCCCCCCCACCACTAGAGGAAGCCTCTGAGTCATCACAATTACATGACCAGGCATTTTTCTTTAAGCCGCAGCGTATCCTGTGCTTTTCGGTTTCCCAGGGGTTGGTGTTTTCCACGAATAGGGAGGGTTTGCGCATCACTGGGAAGCTGTTTGCATAGACACGAATTCCAAAACTATCTTTGGAACCTGAGAGCAACCGCTTGGAGAAATAGTACTCTGAAGGTTCTGGAGACCTCTGGATCAGGAAGGACAATACTCTTGGGTCCCTGCAAGGACGGATGCAGACGCACCCCCCGCCACTGCCCACCCAGACCATCCCCATTTCCAGCCTCCCTCACTTGGTCCTCAACCAAGTGCTCACTTGTCCAGAGCAAGTGCCTTTGGTCAATTTTAGGGTTAATGTACTCTTTCCCTATATAAGGCTATGGGGACATGATGTAGCAGTTGATTTTTACAGTTCTTGCAGGAGGTTACTAAGTTATTTCTGTTGTAAAGCTAACGTGTTAAATCCCTACTTTTTGTCAGGTGCCTCGAGGAGCACCACACATCTTTAACTCTTAGCTTTCACTCGATCCTAAGAAGGACATCCTGTCACTGGGTGTGTCTTACAAAGGAGGAGCCGCAGCTCAGGGAGATAGTATGTCTTCCCTAAGGCTGCCCAGCGGGAAAGGTTCCCGGCACCTGGGCGGCTCAGCACCCTCTGTCTCATTTTCCTTGTTGTTGTTCAGCACTAAGTCATGTCCAACTCTTTGTGACCACGTGGATGGCACCACACTAGGCTTACCTGTCCTTCACTATCTCCTGGAGCCTGCTCAAACTGATGTCTGTTGAGTCAATGATGCCTCAGATCTTGTCTGCTGATGCCCCACTTCTCCTCCTGCCTTCAGTCTTTCCCAGCATCAGGGTCTTTTCCAATGAGTCAACCCTTCGCATGAAGTGGCCAAAGTATTGGAGCTTCAGCTTCAACATCAGTCCTTCCAATGAACACCCAGGACTGATCTCCTTTAGGATAGACTGGTTGGATCTCCTTGCAGTCCAAGGGACTCTCAAGAGTCTTCTTGAACACCACAGTCCAAAAGGATCAATTCTTCGGTGCTCAGCCTTAATATTTAGGGTCCAACTCTCACATTTGTACATGGAAAAACACAGCTTTAACTAGACAGATCTTTGTCAGCAAAATGATGTCTTTGTTTTTTAATATGCGGCCTAGGTTTGTCATAGCTTCTCTTCCAAGGAACAAGCGTCTTTTAATTTCATGGCTGCATTCACCATCCTCAGTGATTTTGGAGCCTAAGAAAATAAGTCTGTCTATGTTTCCATTGTTTCCCCATCTCTTTGCCATGAAGCGATGGGACTGGATGCCATGATCTTAGTTTTTTGAATGTTGAGATTCAAGCCTCCTTTTTCACTCTCCTCTTTCACTTTCATCAAGAGGCTGTATCCTCAGTGATTCTGGAGCCTAAGAAAATAAGTCTGTCTATGTTTCCATTGTTTCCCCATCTCTTTGCCATGAAGCGATGGGACTGGATGCCATGATCTTAGTTTTTTGAATGTTGAGATTCAAGCCTCCTTTTTCACTCTCCTCTTTCACTTTCATCAAGAGGCTGTTTAGTTCTTCTTCTCTTTCTGCCATAAGGGTGGTGTCATCTGAGAATCTGAAGTTGTTGACATTTCTCCTGGGCAATCATGACGGCAGCTTGTGCTTCGTCTAGCCTGGCAATTCACATGATGTACCATTTTCTCTGGGGATGATTAAACTCTCCAATCAGGGGGCAGCAGAGTAGCTCACCACTTCACTGTCCTGAACTTATTATTCTTTAGGGGAAACTGATGGGAACCTCCACACAGAGCAAGCACATATGGATTTACATGTGTGTACAGATGTACAATGAAACTGCATTTTCAGTGCAGTCATTTTCACTCCATCCTCTCCCTCTGAACAGGTACCTGTGTATTCCAGTCTTCTTAGTAGAAGGCATTGGATGTATGAGATACCAGACAAGTGAAATATATAAACCTGTCAGAAGGCCTATCTTCCAGAAGAACCGGTGGCTTAATTAGTGGCTTAATAAGGGCAAAATTCTACTAAATTTTGAAGAAACTGCTTTACCACTATTTGAAATCATTATGTGTGCTGCGATCCGTCACTTAGTTGTGTCCTACTCTTTGTGACCTGATGGACTGTAGCCCACCAGGCTCCCCGTCCATGGGATTCTCCAGGCAAGAACACTGGAGTGGGTTGCCATACCCTCCTCCAGGGGTTCTTCCCAACCCAGGGATCAAACTCAGGCCTCCCACATTGCAAGCAGATTCTTTACCATCTGAGCCACCAGGGAAGCCCTGAAATCATTATACTGGCAGGTAAAATGTGCTACTTAAAATGTTAACCGAATGCTGTCCTGCACTGTCTTGCTAGTGTTAAAACCCTGACTGAGGCAGGCTCCTGGCTTCAGCACTAATACAGCCCCGCCCCAGTCTTGCCTTTGCTCGAGTCTTGGGGGTCCACAGCCAACCCTCTTCTGTGGCTCAGCCTCACTCTGGGCCAGCACCGTGGGTGAGCTCTGCATCAGGAAGAACACGCACAGCTTGGGGATGGCTGGAGGCCCAGGGTGACCTACTCTAGTCTTTCTGTAAGCAACTCCTCTTTAGTTTTTTCTCAGTGAGCTCTATTTTTGACCAGTCCGTCTCCTTGCTTACCATGACCAAACCCTGTTTTGAAGATTAAAAGTCCCACGTGAAGGTGTAGACAGGATCCCTTCTGGAGGGGAGGGAGGGAGACCTCTGAGGGAAAACCTGGCCCAGGCAACCTCCTCCTGGAGCTCCCTGAAGTCTTGAGCTCCTCAGCGCGCAGATGCACCACACCAGGCTCTGCATCTCACATGGCCTTCCTCCTTCTGGGTCTTTTCAAACTTAAGAGAATTCAAATCAATTAAAAGTCATCAGCCAGGGATAAAGTAGTGTTATGCGGCCCTTATGGAAATAATGCATCGGCATTATCGTGAGAGCAGGCAGAAGAAGGACCCTGCAGCTATCCTCGGAGGAGTACTAGGGGTCTGTGACCTGCCGCAGAGACAGGTGTTTTACAGGTGCAGTGACACTAACGACTTTGAGATAGAAGGTGCTCTGGATTATCCCGGGGGCTCTGCAAGACTACAAGGGTCCCAATAAATGAATGATGGAGGCAGGAAGTCAGAGATGTGACAAGGGAAGCAGAGGCTGGTGACATCACGGCTGGAAGGGGCTGTGAGCCCTGGGCCGTGGGCGGCCCACAGAAGCTGAAGAGGGCAGGAAGCAGGGGCTCTCCCGGAGCCTCCAGCAGGGACAGAGCCCCACGACACCTGGCCGAGAGTCCAGGAAGCCTATGCAGACTGCTGACCTCGGAGGCTGGGAGAAGACAGGTCGGGTGGCTGGCGGGGGGCGGTGGTGGTTAGCCTCCAAATCTGTAGTAACTGAACACAGTCCAGGGCCACGGTACCACGGACCCTGCGGGCATGTGCCTCCAGTTCTGTGCTTTGCTCTCTAAACTGTCCCAGCCGTGCTGTCCCGTTTTCCACATACACATCTGAGAGTCAGCCGGGGCGTCGTCAGTGAAGTCTGTGAGTCTGAGCAGGAACACTACATCTGCAGAGCACTTTAGGGGAGAGGGTCTTTGAACCATACTGAGTCTTCCAGTCCTTGTGCATGATATGTCTCTGCTGTTTCCAATCTTCCAGGCCACAGAGTCTGCACATCCTTCTCTGTTAGATTTAAACTTAAGTATGTCAATGTTGGGGCTTTCCCCCACGGCTCAGAAGTAAAGAATCTTCCTGTCAATGCAGGAGACCTGGGTTCGATCCCAGGGTTGGAAAGATGCTCTGGAGGAGAAAATGACAACCTATTCCAGCGTCTTTGCCTGGAGGATCCCATGGACAGAGGAGCCTGGCCACAGTCCAGGGAGTCGCAAAGAATCAGACACAAGTGAGCAACTAACCACCACCACCCTCTTAGTGTTGACCTGTACTACTGAATCCTTGTTTGCCAACAATTTGCTGAACTCACTTATTAATCCTGAGAGCTTTCTGGTGGATTTGTTGCAATTGTCCACACAGACTCTCATGTAGTCTGAGAACAGAGGTAGCTCCCTCTCTTCCCCTCTATAACCTAAATGCCTTTTATTTCCTTTTCTTGGCTTATTACTGCACTCACACTTAGTCCGCTCACTGTGTCACCGTGGGCAAGGCTCCCCCCTCAGGCAGGAAGGCCCAGGCAGGCAGTCCTGTCTGAGCACAGGAAGTTTATCAGATAACATGTTTCACTTCCCACCTTGCTCATGGATAGCAGTTAATCCCACAGAGAGAGGTTAGTTTCACACACAGTGGCCTGATGTTAAATGCACACCTGGCTCTGTTTCTACATATGAAGTGGTGGAACTCTGGCAGCACTTGGGGCAGAAACGCGGGCACCCAGGCAGGGCTTCCTGCGCCTGGCAGCGGGGAGGGTGAGCCCTCATGCCCGCGCCCTCCGCTGGTTCTGCATTCCAGGAGGACAAGCTGGTACAGAACAGAGCACAGCTGCCTGGCCTCATAAAAGATAATGTCTTCCTCTGAGACATGAGGGAAGGAAGAGGTGACTGATAAACAGAGACACTGCGAATTGGAGAGAAAGCAAACAGGATATTCATTCACAGAGGCTGGAGCTATTAATGACATTGCATACAAAGAAATGTGGACCAGTACTTGTATATAATTAAGTAAGGTAATTCCTGATTGCTGCCTAGACAAACAGGACTTTGTGGGGGGAATTCCAGCCTTTTTCAATTCATGACTCCAACCACTAATATCTTAAACCTCACACACCAGAGAGAGATACAGGTTAAATCATAACAAGGGAAAAAGACCACAGTTGAACTTGCAAATATATCTGCTGTTTATTTGCATAATTCTACCGGCTTAAATTAACAGAGCATTCCCAGGTGGCTCAGTGGCAAAGAATCTGCATGCAATGTAGGAGATGCAGGTTTGACCCCTGGGTTGGGAAGATCTCCTGGAGAAGGAAACAGCAACCCACTCTGGTATCCTTGCCTAGGAAGTTCCATGGACAGAGGAGCCTGACGGGCTACAGTCCACAAGGTCACAAAAGAACTGGCATGACTTAGTGACTAAACAACAGCAGTATAACACAGGCTTAGCGGGAGGAGAAGGGAGGCTGGGTACTTAGCAGATGTAAAACAATGACTCAGGGAACAAACGATGCTACCCTCAGTTCAGTTCAGTCGCTCAGTCGTGTCCGACTCTTTGCGACCCCATGAATCGCAGCACGCCAGGCCTCCCTGTTCATCACCATCTCCCGGAGTTCACTCAGACTCACGTCCATCGAGTCCGTGACGCCATCCAGCCATCTCATCCTTGGTCGTCTCCTTCTCCTCCTGCCCCCAATCCCTCCCAGCATCAGAGTCTTTTCCAATGAGTCAACTCTTCGCATGAGGTGGCCAAAGTACTGGACTTTCAGCTTCTGCATCATTCCTTCCAAAGAAATCCCAGCTTTGATCTCCTTGCAGTCCAAGGGACTCTCAAGAGTCTTCTCCAACACCACAGTTCAAAAGCATCAATTCTTTGGTGCTCAGCCTTCTTTACAGTCCAACTCTCACATCCATACATGACCACAGGAAAAACCATAGCCTTGACTAGACAGACCTTAGTCGGCAAAGTAATGTCTCTGCTTTTGAATATACTATCTAGGTTGGTCATAACTTTTCTTCCAAGGAGCAAGCGTCTTCTAATTTCATGGCTGTAGTCACCACCTGCAGTGATTTTGGAGCCCCCAAAAATAAAGTCTGACACTGTTTCCCCATCTATTTTCCATGAAGTGATGGGATGCCACAATCTTTGTTTTCTGAATGTTGAGATTTAAGCCAACTTTTTCACTCTCCTCTTTTACTTTCATCAAGAGGCTTATTAGCTCCTCTTCACTTTCTGCCATAAGGGTAGTGTCATCTGCATATCTGAGGTTATTAATATTTTTCCCGGCAACCTTGATTCCAGCTTGTGTTTCTTACATCTCTGCTTTTGAATATACTATCTAGGTTGGTCATAACTTTTCTTCCAAGGAGTAAGCGTCTTTTAATTTCATGGCTGCAGTCACCATCTGCAGTGATTTTGGAGCCCAAAAAATAAAGTCTGACACTGTTTCCCCACCTGTTTCCCAGGAAGTGATAGGTCCGGATGCCATGATCTTTGTTTTCTGAATGTTGAGCTTTAAGCCAACTTTTTCACTCTCCTCTTTCACTTTCATCAAGAGGCTTTTAAATTCCTCTAAACCTTCTGCCATAAGGGTGGTGTCATCTGCATATCTGAGGTTATTGATACTTCTCCCGGCAATCTTGATTCCAGCTTGTGTTTCTTCCAGTCCAAAGTTTCTCATGATGTACTCTGCATATAAGTTAAATAAGCAGGGTGACAATATACAGCCTCGACGCACTCCTTTTCCTATTTGGAACCAGTCTGTTGTTCCATGTCCAGTTCTAACTGTCGCTTCCTGACCTGTATACAGATTTCTCAAGAGGCAGGTCAGGTGGTCTGGTATTCCCATCTCTCTCAGAATTTTCCACAGTTTATTGTGATCCACACAGTCAAAGGCTTTGGCATAGTTAATAAAGCAGAAATAGATGTTTTTCTGGAACTCTCTTGCCTTTTCGATGATCCAGCAGATGTTGGCAATTTGATCTCTGGTTCCTCTGCCTTTTCTAAAACTACATTTTAGTAATAGTTTATAAATTTTCCAGTTGGATTAAAACTTTCCCTTGGCCAAAAAAATTATGCCATAAGTTTTTTTTTTCTGCCAAGTTGCACTGCTTGTGGTATCACGGTTCCCCAACAGGACTGAACCTGGGCCATGGCAGAATGTTAAATCCCAACCATCTGACCACCAGGAACTCCCTGTGCCTTAACTCTAAAAGCTTACTGGTTTTTCCTTCTATATTATTATAATATTCTCTAATAAAAATTCATTTCATAGGTAAAATCCTCTGTAAATATGCAAAGCATGTTCATTAAGCTGAAACTGTTTGGTCTACATCATCCATACCCAAAGCTCTGAGATCAAAAGATCTGCGTGTGTGCCTGAGTGCTGTCGCTTCAGTCATGTCCAACTCTTTGTAACCCTATGGACCACAGCCCACCAGGCTCCCCTGTCCATGGCATTCTCCAGGCAAGAATACTGGGATGGGTTGCCACACCCTCCTCCAGGAGATCTTCCAGAGAACCCCTGTTTCTTATATCTCCTGCATTGACAAGGGGATTCTTTACCACAATGGGCCACCTGGGAAGCCCAGAAACTAATGCTATTTAAAAATCAATGCTGTCTATACTTAAAAAGAATTTAATCTTCCTTGGCCTAAAGTTTTACTCTAAATCCTCAAGATACTGCGATTCACACATCAAAAACATGATCAACTCTCACCCTATGAAATTCTAACTGCAAGACCTAAAATTTGACTTGACCTCTCCTCTATGGCAGAGTATAGCTTGGTATATTCAAATCTTGTTAGAAATGATCAGAAAACTAACATTTCTGCTCTCAGGTATATATTCAACACATACAAGCTACTTTTCTAGGACATTACCAGATACACCTCTACCTAAATATACAACTAAGAAATTGAGACGGTTAGATAGCAACACCAACTCAATGGACATAAATTTGAGCAAATGCTGGGAGATAACGTAGAATGGGAAGCCTGGCGTGCTACAGTTCATGGGGTCGCAAAGAGTAGAACATGACTTAGCAAATGAACAAAACTACACTGAAAAGGACCATTCCATACCCTCTTTACCACAACTCTTATCTAGAACCACTAGACATACCCTCTTTACCACAACTCTTATCTAGAACCACTAGGCATACTTACTAGATTTCCTCAGTTTGTACTTAAGAATTTCTACCCCAACTACAAATTCAGAAACACAAATACGTGATTTATAATTTACCTCCAATATGGTCCAAAATAACAACTAATTTAAAATTTTAGCCCCAAACTAAAAAATTCCCTAAGTAAGAATTAACCCTAAATAGGGAATTCCCTGACCACCCAGCGGTTAGGACTCTGAGCTTATACTGTTAGGTGCACGGGTTTGATCCCTGGCTGGGGAACTAAGATTGCCCCAAGCCATGTGTCTCAGCTAAAAATTTTTTTAAAAGATAAAGAATTAATCCAAAACAAAACTGACTTCAAATACTGGTCAGTCAAGGTTAATAAATAAAGATGTGCAGTAAATAACAACTTATTGTACCTGGATAAATATTTTGGGAATAAAATCAATTAAGAAAACAGCCACTTGATTAAAAGTTCACTCAACTGATTCTTAATGACATTCTCCTAGACAGACTTACTCTGATTAGAAAATTAAACAGACTAAAGATCCTAAATGTTTATTATATCTGTGACTATCTTCATATTTTCTGCCCAAACCCACTACCTAATATCCATGTGCTTTAATGCTGCTGGACAACCTTATTATCCTTATTACATCAAAGAGACTGAAGTTTTGACCCAAAGATGAAAGCGGAGACATTTTTATGAGGGAAAGGGTATAGACTGGCTTAATATGGAGATGTTGAAAAAGGATACTGGCAGACATTATAGGGGACAGCCTGTCATGTTTCTAGATAATCCATTAAGAACTGAAATCAACCCTGGCCGGCTTAGCTAGCTAATGAGTTTACACACACACAAATGTACAAACAAAATTCAATATTCCCACTGTTGTCTGTGGTTTTTCCCTTCTTTGTTCCTTTTTCTTATACAAATTCTCTTTTGTCCTCGCTTGGAAATCAATCTTAAAAATTGGTCTACCTCGTTATACAAATAAAACGGTGTACCTGATTTATCCTTTAACACTACAAAACCAAAAGCTCTTAATGTCAATAAGGCCTCTGAGGATTCCATAGTTAACTAGACCACTGACACTGAAATTTTAAATAAATCTAATCTAATTTTTTTGTGGGGGTGGGGGGAGGGTCTGGGGGAGGTTAGGTATACAAAGTAAACTTTTATAGGTTAAAAAAAAATGTATCCAGGGTAATCTCTAAAGTGAAAAATTAATAAAGACAGGATTAATCTTAAAAAAGAAGGTGGTGGTGGGGGGGCTTCCCTATAGCTCAGTTGGTAAAGAATCCGCCTGCAAAGCAGGAGACCCTGGTTTGATTCCTGGGTCAGGAAGATTCACTGGAAAAGGGAAAGGCTACCCACTCCAGTATTCTGGCCTGGAGAATTCCATGGACTGTATAGTCCTTGGGGTTGCAACAAGTTGGACATGACTGAGAGGCTTTCACTTCACAATCTTAAAAATAATTATTCTGAAAAATAATTTGGAAAGTCAAACCTCTCTTGGTTTTCGTTGAGGATTTTTAAATTTAAATTTCATGAAAGATACTGGTTTGTAGCTTTCTTTTCTTGTGATATCCTAAGTTTAACTTTAGAGTCCAACTTGTCTCCTCAATCCAACTTGCCTCCTGTGTGCCTTTGTGCAGCACACAGGTGAAATGTACATTGACACACACTGGCCCAAACAGTGGAGACGTCAATATCCAATCACTGAAAGACAAACCTATAAAGGAGATAAAAAAGCTATGAAACAATAATAAGGGTGACAGTTCTATAGGATGTCAACAGGTATAAAAGATGAGTTTCATGGTAAAGTGAACTTGAGAGATGGTTAATAAAACAAAGTTAAGCAGATTGAATTTGCTTAACTGATGCATGGTTGGAAATCCTCTGAGAAAGGAATATAATACTGTGGAATAATAAGAAATATTTATTTGGTCTTTGTCCTCAGTTCCTGGCACAGAGCTCCTAAACCCCTTGGAATTTCCCAAGCAATAGGATCATCTTTTGTTCTAATGAGGCTTTGGCAGGCTTCGAGAAGGGTTTCAGGATGGAGGCTGGTTGCCAGAAAGACCCAGGCATGAACAGAGGGTTGGAACTTACAGCCCCACCTTCTGACCACTGGGAAACAGGAGAGGGACTGGAAATGAAGCCCATGGTTAATGGTCAACCATTTAAGCAATCATGGTCACATAATGATGCCTCCATAAAAATCCCTACATGACAGTCTGGATGGAAGCATTCCTGGCTGGTGAACCACGGAGGTGCTAGGAGGATGGTGTGCTCAGAGAGGACATCAAAGCTCCATGCCCCTTCTCTCATATCCTGCCCTATGCAGTGCTTCCATTTGGTGGTTTCTGAGCTGTATCCTTTATAACAAGCTGGTAACACTAAGTAAAGACCTTGATGCTGGGAAAGATTGAAGACAAAAGGAGAAGAGGGCAGCAGAGGATGAGACGGTTGGACAGCATCACCGACTCAACGGACATGAACTTGAACAAACTCTGGAGATAGTAGAGGACAGGGAAGATTGGAGAGCTGCAGTCCATGGGGTTGCAAAGAGTCAGACAGGACTTAGCGACTGAACAAACAAAAACAACAGTTAAGTAAAGAGCTTTCCTGAGTTCTCTGGGTTGATCTAGCAAATTATTGAACCTGAGAAAGGGGCTGTGAGAACTCTCTGAATTTAAAACTGGTTGGCCAGAAGTACAGGAGTCAAACTTGGAACTTAACAACTGGCATCTAAAGTGGGGTCTTTGCTAACTTTGGGGAGTTAGCGCCAGAACTGAATTGACTACTGAAAACCCATCTGGTATCCAGAGAGTTGAAGAACTAACTGGTATGAGAAAAAAAACTGACACATATTGGTGTCAGAAGTGTTGGGAATTAAAAAAAAAACACAAAGAGATATACCACACTCCCTGAACCTGACCACAGTTGCTCCCTGGAGCACACAATGAAAAATGTTTCTCAGTAAAATGGCTGTGTCAAGATCCTTGTAATGTCACAGAACTCACTAACACCTGAAGCAACATAACTCCAACTTTTGAAAGCAGAAAAGCAACCCTTAGAGCATCAGTATTCCTGCCAGTTATCACTGAGCTTGATACCTGACTCCTGTAGACTACGCAGGGATAGCTATCACCCTAAATTCAAAGGAGGAAGGAGAAGGATCGAAGAAGGTTAAGTGACTCGCCTGAGTTGACAACAACTCAAGTAGAATGGGCTAAGACCAGAATTCAAATCAGACTCCTCTCCCATTCTGTAACGATACTAGTAAAATTCAGGAAGGCTTGCTGCAGTCTACATGCTATATACTAAGTTCTCAGGAAGAGGGATAACAGAAGTAACTATCACTGAGGACTCAACAACCCCAGTCCCAGGCTGCAGGGGTGTACCACTCTCCTGTATTCTTGCAAGCATCCCTAAGACAGGGTCAAGTACCATCCCATTTTACAAATAAGAAAACTGAAGACTGGAAACGTTAAATGGTTTATCCAATATTACAGTTATTAAGGGGCTTCCCTGGTAGTTCAGAGGTAAAGAATCTGCCTGCCAAGCAAGAGACACAAGTTCGATCCCTGGAAAAGAAAATGGCAACCCACTCTAGTATTCTTGCCTGGAGAATCCCCATGGACAGAGAAGCCTGCCAGGCTACAGTCTGTAAGGCTGCAAAAGAGTTGGATATGACTTAGCAATTAAACAACAATCATCATCAAAGAAAGGCAAAACACTCCACAGGCAGTGAGTATTGCTGCGGCTAAATATCTGGACACTGGAGCCTTCAAATCTATCTGCAAGACACATTAGCTTCATAACCTTAGCCAACTAACATACTTGACTTTGAGATCCCTCTGTTGGCCTCTACAACCTCAAAGGACTTCACAGGGGGAGAGACAATACAGGGGCAAGGGAATAAGAAGTATAAACTACTTTGTTTTTGTGGCTCAGTCACTATGTCTGACTGTGACCCCAAGGACTGTAGCATGCTAGGCTCCCCTGTCCTCCACTATCTCCTGGAGTTTGCTGACATTCCAGTGAGTTGGTGACGCTCTCTAACCATCTCATCCTCTGCTGCCCAGGTACAAAATAAGCTACAAGGACATACTGTGTAACACCAGGAACAGAGCAAATATTTTACACTCTATAAAGGGAGTATAACTTTTAAAAATTAAGGATCACTGGACTTCCCTCATGGTCCAGTAGTTAAGAATCCACCTGCCAATGCAGGGGACATGGGTTCAATCCCTGGTCCAGGAAGATTCCACAAGCTGCAGGGCAACTAAGGCTGTGTACCACAACTACTGAGCCCGCACGTGCCTAGAGCCCATGCTCTGCAACGAGAGAAGCCATCGCAATCAGAAGCCCACACTGCAACTAGAGAGGAGACCCTGCTTGCCAGAAGTAGAGAAAGCAAACAAGCAACGAAGACCCAGTGCAGTCAAAAATTTTAAAAAAAAAAAAAAAAAAAAAAATTAGGTATCATTGTATTGTACACCTGCAACTTATATACTGTACAGCAACTGTACTTCAGTAAAACATGTTTTACTGTAAAAATTAAAAAAAAAATCTCATCCTCTGCTGCCCAGGTACAAAATAAGCTACAAGGACATACTGTGTAACACCAGGAACAGAGCAAATATTTTACACTCTATAAAGGGAGTATAACTTTTAAAAATTAAGGATCACTGGACTTCCCTCATGGTCCAGTAGTTAAGAATCCACCTGCCAATGCAGGGGACATGGGTTCAATCCCTGGTCCAGGAAGATTCCACAAGCTGCAGGGCAACTAAGGCTGTGTACCACAACTACTGAGCCCGCACGTGCCTAGAGCCCATGCTCTGCAACGAGAGAAGCCATCGCAATCAGAAGCCCACACTGCAACTAGAGAGGAGACCCTGCTTGCCAGAAGTAGAGAAAGCAAACAAGCAACGAAGACCCAGTGCAGTCAAAAATTAAAAAAAAAAAAAAAAAAAAAAAAATTAGGTATCATTGTATTGTACACCTGCAACTTATATACTGTACAGCAACTGTACTTCAGTAAAACATGTTTTACTGTAAAAATTAAAAAAAAAACTAAAACTGAAATGGAAAACAAATAACTGGGACCCCGGAGAAGGAGTAACAGGTTTCCAGATGCCTTTAAAGGCTCCTGTCCTTTCCCCTGTAGCCTGAAGTACCCCTACTTTTCTTACTTTTTAAGGAATCTTGAGGCCAGCACAGTCTGTTTCCCTTCTTCCTCTTCTGAGTCTGAATCAGAAGATGTGGAACTTGTATCCCAAGCTTCTGAATCTTCTGAATCTTCCGAGTCCTCATCTTCATCCTTCAAAGAAAGAAAGATCAGAAGACAGACAATGGGAAGACTGACTGGTGTTATCTCTGCTCTCCCTGCTGACCCATGCTCTAAAGATTCTTAGGAGCAGAATGAGTGGTTGGATCAGGACACGGAGAACTGGACTGGTCCACCAAGACCCAGAGAGAAGTGGTGACTTGCTCCAGGGACACATAGCTCCCCAGGGGCAGAGCTGGGACCAGAATCTAGTTCTCCTGATTCCAAGTCACTCTGTGCTCTAATAGAAAAGGAAACCTGTTCTGAGACCATACTCGGCTAATCTCCACCCCTCTGAACTCTAGGCCCCTGAGAGTGTATTCTTCTCCCTAGAGACCCAAGCATGGTCCACAGCAAGCAAACCACCCCTTAGTGTAACCCTGGCTCTAACCTCCTTTTTGAGGAATTTCCGACTCTCCCCAGAAGGGGCTTCTGATTTCTTCTTTAAAAAAGCTGCAGCAGTGACTCCATCATCATCCTCATCCTCATCTGAAGAGCCTGGTAGGGAAGGGGAGAGAGGAAAAAAACAGAATGGGGAAGAGGTGAATGTCAACCAAGACAATAAGCCAAGGAAACCCCAAATTTTAGATCTCCTTGTGCTTTGTGCTCTATCGCATTAGATTTTTGGCGACCCCATGAACTGCAGCCAAGCAGGCGCCTCTGTCCACGGGATTTCCTAGGCAAGAAGACTAGAGTTGGTTGCCATTTCCTTCTCCAGCAGATCTTCCCACTTAGGCATTGAACCCGCATCTCCTGCATTGCAGAAAGATTCTTCACTGCTCAGCCACCAGGAGAGTCCTTTTGACCTCCTGCTGCTGCTGCTAAGTCACTTCAGTCATGTCCGACTCTGTGTGACCCCATAGACAGCAGCCCACCAGGCTCCCCCGTCCCTGGGATTCTCCAGGCAAGAATACTGGAGTGGGTTGCCATTTCCTTCTCCAACGCATGAAAGTGAAAAGTGAAAGTAAAGTCGCTCAGTCGTTTCTAACTCTTAGCGACCCCATGGACTACAGCCTACCAGGCTCCTCCATCCATGGGATTTTCCAGGCAAGAGTACTGGAGTGGGTTGCCACTGCCTTCTCTGTTTGACCTCCCGCTGCTACTACTGCTAAGTCACTCCAGTCATGTCCAACTCTGTGCTAACCCACAGATAGCAGCCCATCAGGCTCCCCCGTCCCTGGGATTCTCTAGGCAAGAACTCTGGGGTGGGTTGCCATTTCCTTCTCCAATGCGTGAAAGTGAAAGTGAAGTCATATCCAACTCTTGTCTCTTATACACATCTAGATGTGTATAAGAGACAGGCCCTATGCAGTGCTTCCATTTGGTGGTTTCTGAGCTGTATCCTTTATAACAAGCTGGTAACACTAAGTAAAGACCTTGATGCTGGGAAAGATTGAAGACAAAAGGAGAAGAGGGCAGCAGAGGATGAGACGGTTGGACAGCATCACCGACTCAACGGACATGAACTTGAACAAACTCTGGAGATAGTAGAGGACAGGGAAGATTGGAGAGCTGCAGTCCATGGGGTTGCAAAGAGTCAGACAGGACTTAGNGCCTTCTCCTTTGACCTCCTAACTGCAATTAAGGGTTTTCTCACTCACCTTCTGAATCCTCTTCATTCTTCTCAGCATCTTCATCTGCAGACTGCTCAGGGTTCTTGACAGAAGGAAACGAGAAAATTAAGGATGCCTGCCAGCCATTACTCCATCCCACCCTCTCCACCCCACAGAGCTGTCATCGCGATTCCTTCCCCAGTCACACACTTCAGATGTGCAAGTGCTTTTTTGTCTCAGTCATGGGGGTCACTGTCCCCAGTTTTAAAAGTCTCCCTTTAGCACCCCCACCTGCTTGTAATTGGTAATATGAGACTCAAAATCTCGGTTGTATTTTCGGATCTTCTGGCGCAGAGTGCTCAGGGCCTTGGCGTTATTCTTGTTCATCTTCTTCTTCCCTTCTTTATCTTCCCATAGCTGAAGAAAAGAACAGGGAAGAAAAAGAGAATGAAGAGCTGAGATTAAGTAGTCTTCTCTCAACTTCAGGCTTCACACTGTTGAGTCTTGCTATCTACATTCATGTGCACTACTTAATAACAGCACATATTATGTTGCTTAACGACCCTTTATGTATGTATTGCTATGAAAAGTACAAAACCACAAGTAAAAAAGTAATACAAGAATAAGTATGATTAAAACTCTTAGCCTAAAAAGTCCCTCTCCTTGCTTCACCCCGCCTATTTCTTATGTTCTGGGAAACACTGAGTATTTGGCAAACAACTCGAAAGAAGACACGATCTCTGGATATGGGTTAGGAGGACGTTGCAGGTTCACAGTCCCCAGCAACCACAGGAATCACACCTCATTAAGATAGTCCTCCAGGTCAGCTAGGATCCGGATATAGAACCGGGGGACACCTTCTTTGTCCACAATGCTCTTTGCCTTCCCATATGCTTTTCCCAGGAGCTCAAACTCTTCCAGGCACTTGGTGACATCCCGAATCTTCATGGCATTACGGATGGTCCGGATAAGGTTGGTCAGTTCCTCAAACCTGGTTTGAGAGCCCAATACCACATTGGACATGCCCACCATCACCAACCAGAAAACCCAACACTGCCCCAGAGACTCTCCATCACCCAGCCTCCCCGCGGCCTCACCTTTTATCCTTGGCGCTTCGGACAACTCTCTTGGTATCTTCTTCATCCTCACTCAGCAACAATGGCCTATTTGAAATGAACAGAGACTATTAACTTCTGTTCCTAACTCCACTCTTTCCAAATGATCTCTCCTTCCCTCTTCCAACAGGGCATGTGGAAGTGAATAACTTAGGCCCATTCCTACCACACCCATCCTGTTTCACTCTTCCTCTTCATGGCCTCATCATATAGGGCTCAATCTTCTTAGCTTACTTCAAGTGAGGGTGTTTGTCAAATGCTGTAACTCATACAAGGATGAGGATGACTGTCTCCATCCTCAAACATAAACAAACGAAGGTGCTTATTTACTGTGTCAAAAAAATTATGTGAAGACACAGGTCACTAAGAATTACTAAAAGTCAAGAGACAAGGTACCTTACCTAGAATGAATGGAAAAGGTGGTACCTGAACTAGGTCCTGGAAAGCAGTGTTTCCCACAGTGGGAGAGGACAAGGCAAGAGCCTCAATGGCTCTGACACCTCCATTTCTAGTTATTTTTATTCAATAGTTAAAAACCAGACCACAGACAGAATTCAGCTGGTAACAGTATCTCTTTTTTTTCCATCACATTAATTTTTCCAATTATTTCCTATTTTATAACAAGTAATGTGATTTTCCACTTGTGACACAGATATGCAACTATATTCATAGGGATATATATAGATTCTTTTTCTTCATCTTTAAAAATGAGTTTTATGCTGAAACAAGACTCTGAAGTGGTAATGTATATATATTCTTAAGCACAGGTATATGACAAAAATAATGAAGGTGGCATGTATGACGGAAGTTTGAGGAACAACATTTCAGTGTTTCAAAGGGAGAAAAAAATGTCAGTTTGCAGAGATGAGAGAACAGTATTTAAACGGAGGTAAACAACAGGAGGGGGGATTCTCTGATGGCTCAGAGGTAAAGAATCTGCCAGCTAATGCAGGAGATGCAGGTTCCATCCCTGTGGGTGGGGGTAAGATCCCTGGAGAAGGAAATGGCAACCCACTCCAGTATTCTTGCCTGGAGACTCCCATGGACAAGAGCCCAGTGGGCTACAAGTCCATGGGGTGGCAAAGAGTCTCGAGAGGACTTAGCAACTCAACAACAACACAACAGGAAAATACTAACAGACGTTTAAGAACCTCAGAGTCACATCAAGGAACTCCCAAACATAAAGCAAGTATTTGGGGTTTCTTACTGGTGCAACAGATTTAGCCAGTGGGAAATCTCTTCTCCTTAACTCTATCCTTTGCCTGGTGGGAGGATTCCCACAATTCACAGCACCCTAAGCTTTACGATCTTCCCCCCGAGCTGTCCTTCAATCCCTTGAACTCTCAACATCCTCAGAGCCCGCTCTCACCGCCTCCACTCCCATTCGCCTTTTCTCTCGCGTATACGAGGCCTTGCACAGCCTGCTGAACCTCCGCCCCCCGACCCCGAGTGATCCCCATGGCCTAGGCCCTCACTCACTGTTTGCCGTAGTTACCCCCGACAGGTTTGGTGACGAGCTCCTCCCCGGACAGGGACGACTCAGACTCACTGTCCGAACCCGTGGTAAAAAACCGCGACATGGCGACGGCGCTGAGCGGCTGCGGCCGGACCTGTGGGAGAGACCGAAAGTCACGGGCTCCGAGAAGGGGACGGGGCCGCCATCTCCAGACCCCCACCCTTACCGTCCCCGCACATACGCTAACCCGGCTCCCCCTTTCCGAAGCACGAGGCCCAAGAAGTACGTACCAGCTGAGCTCCCAAGTCACACTGCTTAACCAAAGCAGCGGAAACGCGGCGAGAAGTGGGACTTACGTCACTTCCGGGAGTCGGCGACGAACTATATTGTGTGACTACAACTCCCAGTGGTCCTCGCGCCACGCAGGCCCTGAAGTAATTTTGGCCAAACACGCGTTCTAGAGATTCCCGGATCCTACAGCGTATCAGTACAGTCGCTCAGTTGTGTCCGACTCTTTGCGACCCCAGGGACTGCGGCATGCCAGGCTTCCATGTCCATCACCAACTCCAGGAGCTTGCTCAAACCCATGTCCATCGAGTCGGTGATGCCATCCAACCATCCTCTGTCGTCCCCTTCTCCTCCTGCCTTCAGTCTTTCCCAGAATCAGGGTCTTTTCCAATGAGTCAGTTCTTCGCATCAAGTGGCCAAAGTATTGG
>SJYX01001352.1:209989-226402 GCA_006410675.1 Oreotragus oreotragus
CAAAAAAAAAAAAAAAAGCCAATAAACAAAAAAAATAAAATAAAATAAAAAAAATTTGTAAGATTATAAAGATCTTATAAAACTAAATTTGCCTTTCTCTAATTTCTCACAGTTAGCTTTCAGTACAGCTTTTGCAGATAGCTACTGCATCTCCCCAGGTTTTTTTTTCTCTCCATGGTTAGTTCTTCATATATTGCTCCCAGACCAATCTGTTCGCTCTCCCCTTGACACACTCCTATTTGGCAATATGTTCTTTCAAATGCAGTACCCCTAATAAAACCCAGAGGTCCAAATGGGTTCTGCTCAGCATAGAATTCAGTCCATTTTTTTTTTTCCTGTGCTCCAGAGTGTGAAAAACAACTGCATCTCAGTGTGAAAATAGAAGTGAGATGGGAAGAGATTTGGAAAAACACAACCAAGGCCATCATAGAATTTCATTAGAAAAACATACCAAAAAAAAAAAAATCAATTTCAAAGCAATTTTTTTCTGGTTTCCCTGAACTAAGATGGAAAACAGTGAGCAGCCTAGGCTGATCAAAATGCAAGAGTCAAACAATATGGAAGGAAGATGGGTGATGTTATACCGATTCATTTACTGTGAAATACCACAGACAGTAATGCTGGAGCCCAGGTGAAGGTCATGGACTATATCCCACAGTCCAAGAAAAATGAATGATATTCCAACAGAAGGAAAATAAGAACAGAGCTAAATAAAACTCTGACAAGTATCAGAACTGATTTACAGTGAATTACTAAGAAACAGGAGGACACTGCTCCCTCCAGTAGGCACAGCTAGACCCCTCCTCATCTCTGGCCTTGAACCCCTCTGGTTAGAGACAACGTGAGCAAATAAACCCACTGGAGGGGAAGAAATCCATTTCTTGGGGTAGGCAATGTGATCACTCAAGCTGTGAAGGAAACGGAAGAAAATAGTGAGAAAACATTCTTCCCTTGCAGTGGCCACGTTAGCCACCCACAGTGTGAACCCAGAATTCTAGATTTCTTTGGAGTCTTGGTAAAGAGCCCCTAAGAGGCTGGCGGATACATGGGGATTCATTATTCTATTCTTTCTATGTTGTGTATGTTTAACATTTTCCATAATAAAATACTCTGAAACATTCTCAAGCATTCGTAACTTTTTAAAAGAATGGCAACAGTCTAATAGTTGACTCTCTTCTTTTCCCTGTAATACTGAAGATATTTTTAAAATCTGAAGGCACCTTCCTTAATAAACTGTCAGGAGGATGTTGGTAATTTCTTATGAGAACCATATATACAGTTTCCCCTGTCTGAAGCCCAGCCTTGCAGCCACCTCCAAGCAGAAAGTCTCTGTGATAGTAGCCCTTTTCTCCATTTGTTTTCCACTTCTCAGGGATCATAACTCTTCTCCAATGTTTGAAGACATTTCCTGTATTTTGTTTAGTTTTCTACTTGCTTAGGTTCAAAAGGTAATTCCAGAACTGGCTCACTCCCTCATGGCTGGAAGCAGCTCTTGGAAAGTTCTTCAAATAACTCAGCTTAAGTGTCAGCTCAGGGCAAACATCCTGTTGTTAGGACGCTGTCCTCCAGAATACTGTATATGTACGTATGTACATACTCTATGGTATGTACACAGTGCCATGTGCCCAGTGTCCAGCAACACTGGTCCAGGATTAGCAGAAAACCGGCCCGCAACTCACCATCATCCCCTTTAATCTAGCTAAAACTTGCCTTTTCCGTTACCATAATTCTTTTATATTAATTTCTGTGGAATGAACCATCCTACGTTCAGGTAGGAGAATTATTTCCCTAGGGAAAATAGAAGGCCTTCTACTGAACTTGAGACTTCCACTTGTTAACTTTAGCCTCCTCGTGGCAGTAGACTAGCAAGCAAAGAAAGGTGTTCTTACACTGGCAAGAGTAATTGACTCTGATTATTCAAGAGCAGACTTAGCTCTTCATGGTAATGTGCATAAAGAGTATATCTGGAACACAGAGATTCACTGGGATATCAGCTGATGATTCTGTGATCAGTGATGATGAAATGAGCAACTGCAACAATCAGGGCCTTACAAAATGAAGACAGCTAGAGGCCCAGACACTTCACAGACAAGGGTTTCAGTCATCCATTCAAGGAAACAATGAAAGTCAGTCAAAGAACCAGCTGAGCATAAGGGAATTACAGACAGATAGTAGGAAGGGAGATGACAAATATTAATTATGGACTTGGGACAAGTTGCAGCAATAGGGAATGTAACTTCTTCTATGAACCTTGTATTAAATCTCTGTGCTGGCCAAAGTTTGAAGGCGACTGGACAGAATGGATTTAATGCAGAACTGATACGCATGTAAGGATAAAGGTTGAACTCTACTGGAAATACATTGTGGTTTCAAAATATGTCCATAAGTTTTTTGATGCTCCTTCCTTCAAAAGATGATGCCTAATCCCCTTCCCCTTGAGTATGGACTGTGCTTAGTTACTCAGTTCTAAGGAACAGAATGAGGTGACAATGTGTAACTTCTGGAACTAGGTCATAAAAGGCTGTATGCCACCTCTCTTTCTGTCTCATCACCCACTGGAGGAAGCCAGATGCCATGTTGTAACAACACTCAAGCTTCTTATCCTCATCCATCAGTGGGCAGACAGCAGAAACAACAACTACAATCCCACAGCCTCCAGAAGAAAAAGCAGGATCACAGAAAGCAAAATGATCATGTGGATCACAGCCTTGTATAAGTCAATGAAGCTATGAGCCATGCCGTGCAGGGTCCCCCACGACAGATGGGACATAGTGGGGAGTTCTGACAAAAAGGAAATGGCAAACCATTCCAGCCTTCTTGCCTTGAGCACCCCACGAACAGTATGAAAAGGCAAAAAGAGATGATACTGAAAGATGAGCCTCACAGGCTGGAAGGTGTCCAATACACTATTGAGGAAAAGCAGAGAAATAGCTCCAGAAAGAAAGCAGAGGCTGAGCCAAAGCGGAAATGATGCTCTGTGGTGGCTGTGTCTGGTGGGGAAAGTAAAGTCTGATGCTGCAGAGAACAATACTGCACAGCAACCGGTTTGCTCATCTATCCTCCTGTAAATATGCTGATCTTAGTATTTGCTGCTGTAGGTAGCATTCCTACCTAAGTCTGGCTGTGGATGGATATTCTCACTGAGTAAGTTTTTAGGAATGGAACTGCTGGGTCATAGACATGTACGTTTGGTTTTATGAGAAATGGTCAGATTGTTTTTAAGTGGCTGTCCCCACTTTATGCTTCTATCAATAATTTACGAGAGCGCCAGTGACTCCACATTCTCAGTAACCTCGGCAGCTGCCAGTCTCTGTAATTTAGCCATCTCAGTGGTCATTGAGGGGTGTCTCATTGAGATGTGAATTTGAATTCCCCTGATGACCAGTGATATTGAGCACTTTTCCATGCACTTCTTGATCATTTGTGGCTTAACACGACATTCTTCTAGTGGCTTTTCTGCCTTCCCTGTTTCACTGTCCCATTCCTCATTCCTGGTGAAAGTGTTAGCTGCTCAGTTGTGTCTGACTCTTTGCGACCCCGTGGACTGTAGCCCACCAGGCTCCTCTGTCCAGGGGATGCTCTGGGCAAGAATACTGGAGTGGGTTGCCATGCTCTCCTCCAGGGGATCTTCCCAGCCTAGGGATCGAATTCAGGTCTCCAGCACTGCGGGCAGATTCTTTACCATCTGAGCCACCAGGGAAGCCCGCATTCTTGGTATTTAGTATCATTTCTCAGACTACCTGTTTGTGACCCTTCATCTTGGGGTTCCTTTAGGAATACACAGGCTAAGACAGCAGAGAAAGCTGGAGAGCTGAGAAGGTACAACTTTCTTCCCTCCCCCACGCCTGGGAAAACAGCGAAGGTGATGCTTCTCTATTGTGGCTATGCTCACCCCTCCGAGGTTAGCAGCTGTGCTTCCATCTGATGTCCAGGGGAAGGGAAGGAGGTGGAAAATGCACCTTGACTAGGAGTATTCTATAAGCCAACTGAAGTCACTATATCCTCCACAATTACAGAAACCTTCCATCTTTTGACATTGTCGTTGTTAGAGTCACTAAGATGGTCATTCCGCTCCCCAGTTTCAACACAGAGGATACGCAGAGCAATGGCTTAGAAAATGAAATTCTTCTTTCATTCGTCACCTGAACTTCACATAAGACCCAGCTCAGCCTCTCTAAGGTGGACACCATCCCTCCTCCACCCCCAGAGCACCCTGAAGCACCGCGTGACTCGCCAGCATGCAGACCCGAGGACAAAGCCCCACCACTCTCCCCTTCAGTTGGCCCTACATTCATGTTCTGCCCCAGGATCTGGGTCTTCCCACCACCACAAAAGACATCTTCAAGCTTAACTGAGGATTCAAGACTTAGATACAGAACTACCATGTAGAAGAGTGCCTCTATATATATGCGTTGCAGGCAGACGCTTTACCATCTGAGCCACCAGGGAAGCCCCTATATATATGCATTCAATAATTTGGGGTTGAATAAAATAATGAACGGGTGCATACTTAAGTAACAGTTCAAATGTCTGTGCGTCCTCAGCTGTGTCTTACTCTGCGACGCTATGGACTGTAGTCTGCCAGACTCCTCTGACCATGGCATTTCCCAGGCAAGAATACGGGAGCGGGCTGCCATTCCCCCTGGTCTGGGGGTAACCAGGCCCGCAGCCTCCTGCTGCCCTGTCCCGGAGACCTGCCCGGTGCTGGAGGAGGAGCAAGGAACACAGGGGACGGCATCCAGGGGGCCGGCACGCTCTCCCTGCCCCAGGTCCAGGGGAGGCGGTGCGCCCTGGGACCCTTCGAGCTGTGACCACACTGCCCAGGTCCCAGACCATACGGGTCCCAGCCACAAAGCCGCAGAAACGGAGCAGGAAGAGGCGCCCCCTCACAGAGGGCCTGCAGGCAGCCTCTGCCTGGGTGGCAGGGACAGCCGCTTGGAAAGGCTCTGGGAGCGCAGAGCTGCGAGGCCCTGCTGGCAAGAAGGCGCGAGGGGCCTGTGGCAGAGGCCGGCGTGTCAGGCTGTGGCGGGGCTGCAGGCCAAGGGAGTGATAACAGGGAAAGATACTGTGTTCTCAGCAGCAGCAGAAGAGGTGATGGAGGCGGAGCGCTACATGGAGATACTGACGTGTCCAAGCAGAGATGGGCTGTAAGGGCACAATGCACACTGGACCTCAAAGACTTGAGGAAAAAAGACGAAAATAACTCCGTTTTTATATCGATTACATGTTGAAACACTACTTTTGATATACGGTATGGAATCAAGTATAATTAAATTTTTTTAATATGAAAGAAATCAGTCTGTAGGAACGGTCATGAAAGACGTATGGGAGTTGAACAATCTGAACTGAGCCTTGAAGAGTAAGCAGGATTTACCTAAGCTGGTGGGAGAAAAGGGAAACAGCCGATAAGAGAGGCTCTAGCCTGTATAGATGTCAACTCTTTCTGATGACTCTATTCAAAGCTGAAATTAACCTTCGCTGCGGCACTGAAAAAGATCAGGGAGGTTGGAATCTGAAGACATAGGTTAAAAAACACTCTTCCACCATTGATTAGTGTTGGACAAACGACTTAATGCATCTGAGACTCCAATTGCTCATTCAAAAACAGGTATCAAAAAAAAAATCTAGCTTACAAGCTCTAGTGATACTTAAATGAGATAGTATGTTAAAGAGCTTTGTTATAAAGCACCTTGAAATATATCACTCTCACTTTTTCTCCAGTATTTTTGTATTGGCACATCTTCCCAACGATTTATTTCACAAGGCTCGTGTTTCTCATTCAGTGCCTGTATGTGGTCAGAGAGGCATACTCAGTTGTGCCTCTTTGCAGCCCCACAGACTATAGCCTGCCAGGCTCCTCTACCCATGGGATTTCCCAGGGAAGAATACTGGAGTGGGTTGCCATTTCCTCCTCCGGGAGTCTTCCCGACCCAGTGATCAAACCTGTGTCTCTTGTGTATCCTGCATTGCAGGCAGATACTTTACCACTCCACCACCCAGGAGGGCTGTATATTTTCATATTTTCAAATGCTTCTCTTCTGCATACACATCTCTTCCACAGATACCAGACTCTTGTAATTGACTCTAGGGTATAGAGGGTAGGGGGTCTTTGCAGAAGAAAATGGTATTTCCCATCCTCCTAATATTCCAGCACCATCCACCCAGTTGAATTGTCCCTATAACATTCCCTTGCTAGATAAATCTGTGAGCCTTGTCTACCTTACCCTTCAAATACCTCTCATTTCTCTGAGGCCACCCAAGTCTAACTTGTATCTTTGCCTGAACTACTGCAGTAACCTCCTAGATGCCACTAAATCCCCGACGTTAGCCCGGCTCTCTCCATTCCATTCTTTATAGCCAGAGTGATTTTCCGATATCAAGGAAAAGCATTCAGTCTTGCAGCACTCAGCATGTTCTTAGCTGAAAGCTGGGTTGTTGCTGTTGTTACTGCCCTTTACTAGGTTCAGGCAGTTCTCTTCTGTTCCAAGACGGCCGAGAGCTTCTGCGATGACTGGGTGTTGAATCCTGTCAAACACTCTCGATATGGTAAATTACGGGAACCCTGTCTGAATGGGAGGTAGAACCAGAAGAACAGAGGAAGATGGCATTCTCTGAAATAATTGGACGCATCATGGCTAGTAGAAGGGGGTCAACTAGAGGCCATCTCACAGTTCCTGTTGCCTCCATGATTTAAAGGCAACCAGGTACGTTGCCTTGTACAAAGGTACAGCACATCCTTCAAAACTACAGATTCTATCCTAGTCTGTGGGTGACAACTGGATCCATTCTCTAAGATCACTATCTCAGGATGCCCCTAGAGAAGTTTCGGCTGGTATCCAGTCCCTCTGCCTGGCTGCCCTTCAACAAACAGCAATTGTGACATCTCCAACACGAAACTGTGGAGGCAGATTACCTACTATTCACAAGCTAGCTTGTAATTAGCTATTGAGCTCAGGAGCCAAATCCCAATGCAAATCGGCTCATCACAGGACAATTAATTAAACTTGAGTTTTTCATTAGCCAACTACAGTTTCCCTAACCTTTTATTCAGGCCGTGGATTCCATGTGGTGAATGTCACCTTATGATTTGTCATGATCAGCCATCTCATTTTATTCTCTCATAGTACTTGATACTACTTAAAATGACATCTCTTGATTTTGCAGAATGATGAGCTTGAAGGACAAAACACTGGTTATTTAATAATTACAAGATATTGTGAAACAACAAAGGCAGTAAAATATGTTCAATAATTCATTTGTACTGTATCAGCTTTGAACCATTTTCAAATCTTCACTCTCGTGATCACCCTCCCACAAGAATGGTGCTCAAACCTGAGAAGGCTTTATATTTCCTGAAAACAGTATATGAGCAGATCCCTGGAACCTCACCTTAGATTCTGGATCTGTAAGTCTGGAAGCACTCCAGGCGATAAAGATGTTGGTAATCCATGAGCATCTTTGGAGAGGCTCTGACCTTTGGTATTATATCTGCCTCTGCTTCTGCTGTCTGAGGCCACAGAAAATTCTCTGGCAGAGGTGAGTTTGAGCTGAGCACCCAGGAGAAACCTCAAAGGCAGACATATCATGAGTTAGCCACCGCCTGTCTACCCTCTGCAATCTAACTTAATAAAGGCCCCAGAGCCCTGCAAATGAGGTGCAAGGACAGGAGTGAGCATCGCTGAAGCGGCTGAGGACAAGCCTCTTTCGTTTGCCTTTAGTGGTAAAGAAACTGTCTGCCAGTGCAGAAAACATAAGAGACATGAGTTCCATCCCTGGGTCCGGAAGATCCTCTGGAGCAGGAACTGGCAGCCCACTCCAGCATTCTTGCCTGGAGAATCCCATGGACAGAGGATCCTGGCGGGCTACAGTCCATATGGTTGCAGAGAGTCAGACGCAACTAAAGCGAGGTAACACACACACACAGAAAATGTTTAAATATATAATTGCCTTGTCCTTCCCTCCCACTGGTCAATGTCTCCGGGGCCTCTTCTTTGTCCACTGATATGAACAACGACAGTAATAATAGCCTTTCATACCTTATTACGAGACAAGAGAGCCACTGAATTTCAGAATCAGAAGAAATCACTGAGACGGCCTCATTTAACCCCAGAGAGGTGAAAAGAGATGAGGTGATGGGAGGGCAGAGTCTCCTGACTCCCAGGCCAGGGTTTTCCACTAGAACTTCACAAAATCAACTCATGTCTTTTAATCATTAATCTATCTGTCTTTAATCTGTGCCCCTGCCTCAGAGCTAAAACTCAAAATCCTCCCCAGAAGACAAACATAATAAACCACAAGCAACCAACCAAAGCACACTCTGCCTGCTTGGCCAGTGGGGGTGTGGGCTGATCAATGACCAGGGCTGGCTCTGCCTGGGCCCCAGCTCACCAGGGCTGCAGCTGACGCTTCCCTGCTGCATGGACATTCCTGTCTCGAATAACCATGAACTGGAACGAACAACAGTGACGACCAGCAAAGGACTGCTGACAGCAAGAGTTTTCTCTTATTGAACTTTGTGAATGGAATTTTGCCAATAAAACAAAAGTAAGCAATAAAAGATAAGATAACGCAGTACAAACATGCACAAACATGCAAACACAACAACTGACTATTTTTCCTACTTCATTAATGTACTTTTAACGCTTACTGACCGGAGACATATCAACACCACAGGCATTAGTTTCTGCAAGAATGCCCCAGTCAATAATGTGTTAAAAGGAAAAAAACTTAGACCTACATATTGGCCCATCACAAAAACGAGTATTACAGTTAAGCAATAAGAAGAGCAATTAAGATGAATAAACTTCAATTTTTAAGGATACTACTCAATTCAGTAAAATAGTTCCTGTAGGAATTAAAATTTGCCCTTAGCAAACAAAACTATTACGCCTCATAGTTTCACTGTTTAAAATTTTCTCCTTTTTTGGCCACACGGCAGGGCATGCAGAACTCCATTGAGCAGGAGTGGAACCTGTGGCCCTGGCATTGGAAGCAAGGCATCTTAACCACCGCACCACCAAGGAAGTTCCACTGTCATAAATGCCTTAAATTTTGAGACATAAGTAAAAACTTCAATAGTCATATAGAACATAGAACTGAGGTAAGTGAAGTTCTGTATCTTCATCTTCGCATTTATCGTGCTGTAACTCTTTATTTGGACTTGACTGTGTAAATGCAGGAACAAGCTCATCCCAGGTGCGAGAGACACAAACTGTACCCGAGGTGAGCTGGAGGCACGTCTCATGTTACAACGCATTTTCCGAAGAATGCATGCATCAAGTCACAGTGCGTGCGGAGGGAACAGCGGAGCAATTTATGACTAACGATTTCCTCACTTCCCCATAAAATACAGCTACTAACAGATAATCAATACAGATGTGTGGATTCTAAGCTTTCATATATATTAATAAAACCCAACAGTAACTCACCAATTGTTTGGCACTTAAACAGTTGGGGGATGGTACTTTATCACTGACATGTTCAGAATTGCCAGAACATGGTAATAATTAAAAGCAGACTACTAATAAATTTTAGCACATCTACACACAACCTACAGGTAATATCGTGGCTTCCTGGAGACAAACTGAATACTTCTCCCTAAGAAAATGAATAGACGAGGATGCTTTCTCTCATCATTTCTGTTCAGAACTGCAAGTTCTAATAATTGCCCCCCAAAAGGCTCAAAAGAGAAAGAAAAAGCACAGATAATGGATGGGAAAAAAATAAATCTTTGTTCACAAATAATATTATTACGTTAGAAAATCCTAAGGAATCTACATACATACACATACACAGGGCTACTAAAACTAGTGAGTTGAACTTATAAAGGTCATAGGATATAAGGTCAATATATAAACTTGATTATATTTCTATATACCAGCAATGAGCACTTGGAAAATGAAATAAAATAGATACTTACTTGATACCATCAAAAAACATGATATACTTTGCAGTCAATTTGACAAAGTATGTGCAAAACCTGTACACTGAAATTTTAAAAACACTGCAAAAAATATGAAGACCTAATTAACAGGCACACATATCATGCTCATGGATCTGAAGGTTCAATATTGCTAAGATGGCAGTTCTCTCCCAAATTGATTCATGGGTTGAACACAATTACAATCAAAATTCCAGTAGATTTTCTTTTAGAACTTGATGAGCTGATTCTAAATTTCTAAGGAAATGAAAATGACCTAGAACAACCAAAGCAGTTTCAAGACTTCCATAAAATATAATAATCAAGACAGCATGACAAGGAAACACATGGATCAACAGAAGAGTGACAATCCAAAAACAGACCCAGAAATGTATGTGATTTTCAGCCAAGGTGCCAAGGGATTTCCATAGGGAAAGGGAGGCTGCAAAAATTACAAGTATTGAGCCTCAACTCACAGCATACTCAATAATCAACTCATAATGGGTAATAGACAACATATGAAATTTAAAACCATAAACTCCTAGCAAAATTTGAAAGTGAAAGTCGCTCAGTCATGTCAGACTCTTTGCGACCCCATGGACTGTATAGTTCATGGAATTCTCCAGGCCAGAATACTGGAGTGGGTAGCCTTTCCCGTCTCCAGGGGATCTTCCCAACTCAGGAGTCAAACCCAGGTCTCCTTCATTGCAGGCAGATTCTTTACCAGCTGAGTCACAAGGGAAGCCCAAGAATGCTGCAGTGGGTAGCCTATCCCTTCTCCAGTGGGTCTTCCTGACCCAGGAATCAAACCGGAGTCTCCTGCATTGCAGGCAGATTCTTTACCAACTGAGCTATCAGGGAAGAAAACCAAAAAGAAAATCTTTGTAACTTTGGTATAGGCCAATATTTCTTAGGGTTAAAAGCCACAAACCATTAGGGACATAACTGGAACATAAGGCTTTTTCAAAATTAATACTTTTGCTCATTAAAATCACTACTTGGAAAACAGAAATAAAGCCACAGACTAGGAGGAAATATTTCCTCTCCCTCTCATTCATATATATATATATCTCAAAGGACTTATACAGAGAATATAAAAAGAACTGATATAATTCAAGTATGAAGACAGAAATGAATTAAATTTAGGCAAGATATTTGCAAAGACACCACAAAGAAGATATATGAATGACCAATGAGCACATGGAAAGACCTCAGCATCATGAACCATTAGGAAAATGCAGATTAAAACCAAAATAAGACACCACTTCACAGCCACTAGAATGGCCAAAATAAAAGATACAGACAATACCAAGGGTCAGTGGCATTGCTGGTAGGAGTGTAAAACAGTGCCGCTAGATTGGAAAACATTCTGGAAGTTTCTTATAAATCTAAACATATACTATATTTATCATATTGCCCAGTAACTCCACTCCCAGTATTTATCCAAAAGAAATTAAAACATATATCCACACAACGATTTGAACACAAGTGTTTAGCTATGCAACACACGTAACCAGAAACAGCCCAAATGTCCATCACTAGGGGAATGAATAAACAAATTGTGGCATATCTATATAATGGAATAAAACTCAACAATAAGTAGGAAGACCCCATGGATATACTGCAATAACATGGATGACTCTCAAAAGCACTGCGATGAATGAAAGAAGCCTGACACATTTATGTGAAATTCTAGAAAATACAAACTTTTCTGCAGTGACAGAAAGCAGATCAGCAGTTGCCTGAGGGGTGGGAAAAAGGGGAGACAAATGGAACAGGATACAAGGGAACGTTGGGAGTTGATGGAAACATTCTGTACCTGGATTCAAGTGGTACTTATATGGCGGTATACATTTTTTCAAAACTCACCAAACTTTACATTTAAAATGGAAGCATTTTGTTGTATATGAATTATACTATAAAACTTGTTTAAAAAAACAACAATAAAAAACCAAGTTCCTAGACTCTCCTGGTAGCACCGTGGATAAGAACCCACCTGTCAATGCAGGCGACATGGGTTTCAATCCCTGGTCCACGTGCCACAGAGCAACGAAGCCCACACGCCACAACTGCTGAGCCTGGGGCTGCAACTGCTGAGGGCCCCGCACCGAGAGCCTGTGCTCCACGAGAAAAGCCACCGCGAAGAGAATCCCAAGCACCCCAACCAGAGAGCAGCCCCCGCTGTCCCGGACTAGAGAAAGCCCACGCACAGCAACAAAAGATCCAGTGCAACCAAAAAGAACATAAAATAATATAGTTAAAAAAAAAACAAACCCAGTTCCTAAATGCTCAACTAGCTGCCCACTGTCCCCTAGAGTGCAGGGCTGTAAAGGGGTCACCTGCTATACGGAGGACCCTCCAGGCTAATGTGTATTTGGCTCTGGGCCACCGTGTGATGTCTCACGCAATGCAGAGGACCAGCCCGCATGCACACGATGGCAGGGTGGAGGCCTGGACCAGAGGTGGGCTTAGAAGGGCCACCTTTGTGCCACATCATCCACCTTGGATCCTACTTGGCTTTCTGAGGGCACCTCCACCCAAGGAGAGATTTCAGCTGGTCTCAGGAAGGGCCCCTGGGCTTCCAAAAGAGTCCACTGGACCGAGAAGAAGGATGTAAGGGACAGAAGATAAGGAGCGCCCTGCTCTGAACCTCCTTCGGGAAAAAGAACCATTTCTTATGGCCCCCTCCGTGCCAAACACTATGGTAAGAGCTTCCTCTGTGTTATTCGAATTCTTACCATAACCCCAGGTGTCTCTCCTGTTAGGCCAGTTTAGAGAAGAAACACGAAAAGCAGCAGACAGGAGAAGACATTGCCCCAAGCTTTCAGAGCCAGTACAGGGCAGAGCTGCAGCCAAGCCCATGATGCGGAGCCTGTGCTCACACCCACAGCCTCGCCTGGTGAGCCAGCTGGGCCGCCTGCCCCCAGCGCCCTGCCCGAGGCGCACATGGCCGAGGGGAGCCTCAGGGACGGTGTTCAGATCAGACAGGACCCCGGCCCAGAACACGGAGTTCTGTTCTCTCTGCTCCTGCTCCATCAAGAGTGCCCACAGTTCAGAATCCCATTAAGTCATTTCCTCCGTAATTCAAATACAGAAGTACTTTTAGGAGACACACAGCACTCTCGCTATTCCCAAGTGCTATAAATATACAATTTATAAAACCCAGTTCCTAAATGCTCAACTAGCTGCCCACTGTCCCCTAGAGTGCAGGGCTGTAAAGGGGTCACCTGCTATACGGAGGACCCTCCAGGCTAATGTGTATTTGGCTCTGGGCCACCGTGTGATGTCTCACGCAATGCAGAGGACCAGCCCGCATGCACACGATGGCAGGGTGGAGGCCTGGACCAGAGGTGGGCTTAGAAGGGCCACCTTTGTGCCACATCATCCACCTTGGATCCTACTTGGCTTTCTGAGGGCACCTCCACCCAAGGAGAGATTTCAGCTGGTCTCAGGAAGGGCCCCTGGGCTTCCAAAAGAGTCCACTGGACCGAGAAGAAGGATGTAAGGGACAGAAGATAAGGAGCGCCCTGCTCTGAACCTCCTTCGGGAAAAAGAACCATTTCTTATGGCCCCCTCCGTGCCAAACACTATGGTAAGAGCTTCCTCTGTGTTATTCGAATTCTTACCATAACCCCAGGTGTCTCTCCTGTTAGGCCAGTTTAGAGAAGAAACACGAAAAGCAGCAGACAGGAGAAGACATTGCCCCAAGCTTTCAGAGCCAGTACAGGGCAGAGCTGCAGCCAAGCCCATGATGCGGAGCCTGTGCTCACACCCACAGCCTCGCCTGGTGAGCCAGCTGGGCCGCCTGCCCCCAGCGCCCTGCCCGAGGCGCACATGGCCGAGGGGAGCCTCAGGGACGGTGTTCAGATCAGACAGGACCCCGGCCCGGAACACGGAGTCCTGTTCTCTCTGCTCCTGCTCCATCAAGAGTGCCCACAGTTCAGAATCCCATTAAGTCATTTCCTCCGTAATTCAAATACAGAAGTACTTTTAGGAGACACACAGCACTCTCGCTATTCCCAAGTGCTATAAATATACAATTTATAGGGAAAATGGGGACTCTGTGTCACATTCAAACTAAGAACTATTTGAAGAAAGGGGGAAACTATCCTATCCTCTTGAGTCATGGGGAAAAATAACCATAGTATATCATGCTTGTAAATAGGAATATAAAAATAGCTTCTGTTTGGAAGTGCTGATTGAATGTTAATGGGGCCTTGAGTTGATTTCAAGTATTTTTCATTACATGTTTTTACTTTTTTTTCAGTTTTGTCTTTGCAATCTGTAAGTTCCCCCCTCCTATTAATCCAAGGTCAAAACTTTAGATGCCAAACCTTGAAAAGCCTTAAGATTGATGTGCTCACCTCCCTGGGAAAAGAAGAAACCAAAGGCAACTGTTCTTTGAAAACAGGCTACCATGACCTAGAGGTCATCAGTCATGTCCTGAGGGTGGGGCCCATGGCTGATTTCCTTTGACTCACCCAGAACACTTGTGCACATTGGTAGGCGCTGTGTGTGTGTTTTTTTTTGTTGCCCAACACTGCTTTTTTCCAGGAAAAAGCAGTCCTCTTCCCTGGAAATTGCCCTCCCCTACTCTAACCTCCGAAGTGAGAGAGAGACGCCAAACCTGGTCTCACCTGACCAAGTCGGTGAGAAGGCTGCCAAGATTGGGTCTTGTCCAGTCCTTTCCCAAGATCTTTCCAATTTAAACGAAAGAGAGCACGACAGGGGACTTATGAGCCCAGCAGCTGCTGGCACTGTGTCTGGCTGAGCAGGGAAGTCAGTCTGCAAAAAAGTGCTGCCAGGCTCTCTCTGACAAGGCTGCTCCTCCAGCCAGCAAGCTGGTATTTTCCAGGTGTTTGTTACAAGAGGGATTACGCATCCTAGACGAGGGCACTGTGGGTCTACAAGGGCCAGCAGTCCACTTGCATTCTGCTCAAAGCCATGCTGAAGCCACAGAATGAAATAGCTACCCAGCTGCCATTTATAGACAGGTCCTGGGTAGCTCACGTAATTCATCTCATTTAACCCTCATAACAGCTCAGTGTTAGGGTTATTGTCCCCATTTTACAGATGAGCAACAAAACCAAACTAACTTGAAAGGTGCAAGTGTTTTAGATCTTAAGTAATATACCCACATTTACAGCATCACTTGCTTTCTCCTGTCACCCTGAGGGCAGCACCGACCCTGGTGACACCGGTTGGCGTCTGGACTCCTTCCTAACCATTTTCATGCAGGCACGAAGCACAAAGCCCAGTCTAAGCCAAACGCTTGATGCAAGTGTTCTCATGTTTTAAAAAATAGAGCTAGCAAGTGTGAAATGAGCCCAGTATTTGAAGTCTGCCCTGCAAGCCTATCAATTGGAAATTTTTTTGAAAAAAAAAATTAAGTTTTTTTTAATGTGGATCATTTTTAAAGTCTTTATGGAATTTGTTACAATATTGTTTCTGCTTTATGTTATTGCTTCTGTTTTATGTTACCTCAAGGTCGCATGGCCTTGAGGCATGTGGGATCTTAGCCCCACAGTTCAGTTCAGTTCAGTTGTTCAGTCGTGTCTGACTCTTTGCAACCCCATGAATCGCAGCACACCAGGCCTCCCTGTCCATCACCAACTCCCAGAATTCACCCAAACTCATGTGCATCAAGTTGGTGATGCCATCCAGCCATCTCATCCTCTATCGTCCCCTTCTCCTCCTGCCTTCAGTCTTTCTCAGCATCAGGGTCTTTTCCAATGAGTCAACTCTTCATGTGAGGTGGCCAAAGTATTGGAGTTTCAGCCTCAGCATCAGTCCTTCCAATGAACACCCAGGACTGGTCTCCTTTAGGATGGATTGGTTGGATCTCCTTGCAGTCCAAGGGACTCTCAAGAGTCTTCTCCAACACCACAGTTCAAAAGCGTCAATTCTTCAGCACTCAGCTTTCTTCACAGTCAAACTCTCACATCCATACACAACCACTGGAAAAACCATAGCCTTGACTAGAAGGATCTTTGTTGGTGAAGTAATATCTCTGCTTTTTAATATGTTATCCAGGTTGGTCATAACTTTTCTTCCAAGGAGTAAGTGTCTTCTAATTTCATGACTGCAATCACCATCTGCAGTGATTTTGGAGCCCCCAGAATGAAGTCTGACACTATTTCCACTGTTTCCCCATCTTTTTCCCATGAAGTGATGGGACCAGATGCCATCATCTTAGTTTTCTGAATGTTGAGCTTTAAGCCAATCAGGGATCAAACCCAAACCTCCTGCATTGAAAGGCGAAGTCTTAACCACTGGACTGTCAATAAAGTCCTGAACTGGAAATTTCATTCACAACACACATTGATTCTGCACCCTTGCACTGGGTAGGGAAGCTAAACGGAGAAATAGGGAAGAGCCTCAGATTTCTATGGTATGTGCATTTTAAAAAGCATTATTTTGAGAGAGGTCCTAAGATGGCGGAAGAATAGGATGGGGACACCACTTTCTCCCTCACAAATTCATCAAAAGAACAT